>PQXP01000067.1:0-82820 GCA_002973495.1 Apiotrichum akiyoshidainum | reverse complement strand
AGACCTGCGAACCGATGATGTTGCCAATGCAGTACACCAAAAGCGATGATCCGCCGTAGAACGACTTCTTGGTGCGGCCGGCGACGTTGAGCGAGATCATGGGCCAGCCGACCATGAACGAGCCAATCGAGTAGAGGAGGTTCATGAGCCAGAGACCCCACTTGGTCCACTTGTTTCCAGGGACGGGCGAGAGGCCGGCGTAGAGGAGCGCAATCGCAGGGGGGCGTGGTTGACYCTGTCTCGGTGCCACTTTGTCTTTTGTTCTTGTCCACTTTGGCTCAACCGATGCCACCGACCACCTCCGAGCACCGGCGAGCACCTATGCTTGCTCTCCAGCGCACGGGACACCCTTGCTCCACTCTCTCGCTCCACTCCAGCCGCCCAAGCACGTTTCCCCACGCTTTCCTCCTGCACTGACAGTATACTCACAGACTCTCACACACAGCAGCCGCCAAGGCCCCACAACCACACCCAAGGCTGCTCCATATCGCGGCTCCATTGCTTGGAATGTATGAGCGCAAGAGACCGATCCTCATATGTGCAAGTCGGTGGGGCACGTTGCTCCCACTCACCCCACTGCCGTCGCGACCCCCGCGAGGCCACCTTTGCAGGGCAGAGATAAGGGCTCGCAGCTGTAGATCTTTGGGGCATGTCGAATGGCCGTCGAGGTACATATGAGTGCGCCGTGTTCTCTCGTCTCCCCTTTCATACTCATCTCCCTCACCACCAACTTTCTCCCCCCCCACCATGCCGCCACGCAAGATGTTCCAGGTCGACCTGGACGACTACCGCTTCCCTCAGACCAGCAGCCGCTCTCCCACCGGCACCAGCGGCATCCCCCCACCACCTAGGCTGCCGGAGCCGCGGCGGGCCCTGGCGGCCTGGACGGCCGGTGGAGATCACGTCGATATCCGTATCCCGGACGTGTCGTACTGGCACTATTCACAAGAGGACGCGTCTCTGAATGCCCAAATCTGGGACCTGTTCCCCGTCGACAAGACCGAGGCCGATATCGGCCGCGACATTGACGCCGCGCACCGGACGCTTGCCGCGTGAGTCGTTGCAAAGGTCGAGCATGAAGGAGAGCTGACACTGTTGGCAGCAAGGACCCCGGTGTCGCAGAGTACAACTTTGGACAGCTCTGCAACGGGATCAGGACGTTTGAGAAGGCCAGCATCGCCGCATCACTGCTCACGCTGTGCGAGGTGCACCGCGGGCTGAGCAAGGCGGGCAAGGCGGTCCGACACCCGCTCGAGGCCCTCAGCCACCGCAAGAAGACCAAGAGCGTCTCGAGCCTGCAGGATATGATCGCCGTTGCGCAGCTGCGGAAGAGCGATGGCGATGCGTGAGTGCTGAGGCCGTGTCCTGAGCAGCACTGAGTTCCCACAGTCTCTTCGACGGCGGCGACACATGGTCCGCAATCCAGGAGTACACAGAAGCCCTTCTCAGCTTGTACCCGTGGATTCCTACCAGGCTGCTCTTCTCCGGCCAGGATGCCTTTGTCTCGGGCCTCGCACAACTGTGAGCTTGAGCGCGTATGAGAGTAGCTAACGCCAGTCACGCTACTCTGTGGCTCCAGCTTGCCGAGGCAGCAAAGGTGCGCGACCGCACTCTCACCGTGCGCGGGATCACAACGTTCAACTGGCAGATCGTCGTGTTCCAGGCTGCGAGCGTGGTCACAAACACCACCTTTGTGGACCGGTACACTCTTTCCCAGGCATTCAGGCGTGAGTTGGAGACGGTCGCACGCAGCTGACAACAGTCCTCGCGGAGACAAACGCCGGGTTTTCCAAGACCATCTCATCCGTCACGAGCTACTCGGAGCACACGTTCACCGAGGCCGCGCTGGATGCGAAAGAGTCGGCCCGCTGGCAGGAGTACCTCGCAGACCTGATCCGGGACTCGCACCTCGAGAGCCAGGCGAGCCTCGTCGACCCGTGGGCTCACCGCGACTGTGTTGATGTGCACAGTGGGTGTGGGTGCGACAACGAGTCGGTGCGCAGGCTTCTTCAGCCCGAGTAGAACCCGAGCTGGAGGGATAACTTGGACAGCACAGGCAGTG
Organism: Apiotrichum akiyoshidainum; assembly: GCA_002973495.1. Classification (NCBI taxonomy): domain Eukaryota; kingdom Fungi; phylum Basidiomycota; class Tremellomycetes; order Trichosporonales; family Trichosporonaceae; genus Apiotrichum; species Apiotrichum akiyoshidainum. The sequence continues at coordinate 80,758 of PQXP01000067.1, read as the reverse complement.
CCAGAGACTCGTAGCCCATGGACCAGACCCGCGATAGTTGTGATATAGATATGCTTACTTTTGTGACGCGCTGGGCACCCCTTGCAGCAGGACTCTTATGGAGATTGAAGGGCCTGCCGGCTGTCTGTCGACTCCATGACGTTACACATGCAGTGGCCACCCATCTCCGGTCCCCCGCGGTGTTGGGAGCAGCAAACAGCGGCGGGCCCATGCAGTAAACCGCCCAAGCCCACTATTTGCGACAGCCAGGGAAGCGCGAAGCGAACGCCACACTGCCCGTCCCACGCGCCGTGAACCACTTTCAGCTTTCAGCCGGGCCTCCAGCCGCTCAGCGCTGCATCGGGCCACTATCAGGCTCGACGCACAAGGTTGACCCAGCTGAGCGCGACGAGAGCATCAATCCTGATGGAATGTTGTTGAGAAGAACCTCATAAACTTGACACCGTTTGCACCGGTGCTGCGCGCCACCTCACCCACTCACTCTCACCATTGTCACTCTTTAATGACCACCAGTAATCTCGCCCTCGACACGGCGACGCTCACGGAACGCGTCTGGGACGACCCTTTTGTCGCCGAGGTCTTTGGGCTCATCCAGTGCTACCCCGTCACCGTCCAGTGGAGTGGAACTGCACCGCCGTTCACCGTGTAGGACATGGCTGATAGATGACCCACTGACCACAGCTCCGTCTACTCCGTCTCGGGGGGTTGGTTCGATGTCAACAATGAAGCCAACTACATGTTGCAAGACGTTCTCTACCGCGACTCGTACATGACACAAGCAAAATGGACGGTCGCCATCCCCGGCAACTGGTCGGTCAGCTTCCGCGTCGTCGATTCTCTGGGCCGAAACTATACCACATACCCCAAGATTATCGGCGAAGGCCCCTACTCGTCCTGCATACCGTCCAGCTTGCTGCCCCCCACGGCCACCTCCCGGCCCACACAGGACATCAACTACAACTACAACTTTAACAACTCTGGCCGCCTCGTCACGAGCATCGTGTCGCTGTCCGTCAGCCTGGGTGTCACGGCTATTATTGTGGCCCTCCTCATCTTCTTCTGCCGGAGACGCGCCAAGAAGAGGGAGAAGGAGCGCCTCGAGCGCGAGGCCAACCGCGGACCAGTGTATGCCCAGTTCTACCCCTCGCCCGGAGCAGAGCCGGTCATGTACGTGCAACTGACACCCGGCGCACCGTTTGTCCCGGCTGGCGCCACCCCAGAGGCCGCACGCGGAGGAGGTCCGCAGCTGCTCGCCGAGCCCGAACGGGATACCCTGTTGAGCCGTCCCGGAAGCCCGGCCATGTCGCAAGTCAGCGGCCCAGCTCCAAGCGGGCCTATGATGTCGCAAACGGGTGGTCCCGTGAGCATGCCCCCCTCAGTCGCCATCCCCGCCAATGCCGTCGCCTCGGGAAGCGGTACTCGCCATTCCGACGAGCGCCCATGAGCCACGCCCCCCCCCCCCTAGTTCCACATCTTCCTCTCGTTTCAATAACTTGTACCTTGCGACAGCTCTACGCGGTTTAAACCGCTCACTTCTATGCATTACTACCTGTATACCTGTACAACCTTGCTACATGCGACTAGAGGAGGGCGATGGTGTTGGAGGTGGACGCGACGCCGCCGGTGACGTTGAGGGGCGCGGCGACCAGCAGGAAGGTGTACTTGTTGAGCTCCTTGCACTTGTTGCTCAGCTCCTCGAGGTCAAAGAGCTCGCCAATGGGCATGCCCCATCCGGACAGGAAGACCTCGTGGTTGAGCTTGACCTTGAAGCCGTCGTCCTTGGGCTTGGCGGGCCATGCCTCGTACGCGTACGTGTCGCCGCAGACGGCCGAGAAGGCATTGTCCCAGTGCCAGCGGAGCATGGCCTCGGACTGCTCGACGCCGGCATAGAACATGTGCTTTCCGTTGCCGAGAGCCTCCTGCTCCTCAAACGAGCGCGCGCGGAAGTTCTTGGTCAGGCCGGTGCGGATGACGGGGATGTCGCCGGGGAGGAAAGTGACGCCCTGGTCCTTGGCGACGGCCTCGAGCTCCTCGACAGTGATGGCGTACGGTGTGAACGGGTCAAACTCGATGCCATTCTTCTCGGTCCACGCGCGGAAGTCGAGCAAAACACCGCGGCCGACAATGCCTTTCTGCGCCATGTCTTGGGTCAGCAAGGAAGCGACGGCTTAGGTGCTCACGGTTTGTGCCGAGACGGTCGGTGGCCTTGGGGCCGGTAAACTCGTCCTGGGTCGCGCCCATGTAGAACCTGGTGGTCAACACGAGTCTGCGTGTGCACACTCACTTGAGCGTGTCCTGGTACGGGAAGTGCCTCAGACCGTCCCACTGCGACGAGGACTGGGTGTTGATGTGGAGCTCATCGTCGTTGGCGTAGCCCTTGGCGTTGATCTTGTGGGTGAGCTTGCAGCGGGTCGCGTTGTAAGGGGTGTGGGGCTCGCCAAGGGGGAGGCTGCTGTCAGCCTACACGTACGCTCTTATAACTCACTTGAGACCGACAGTGATGCCGCTGGTGGCCTCCTGGGTCGCGCGCTTGATGACCTCGGGGGTGAGGAGGTTGAGGGCACCGAGCTGGTCGTCAACACCCCAGAGGCCCCACGCGTTCTTGTAGGGGTCCGACTTGAGCTCGTCAAACGAGGGGCGGGAAGTGGTGGGAGCAGCGACGGTCATGGTGATGGTGATGGATGAGCAGGCGGTGAGTAGAGAGGCGGGTGAGTCGCTATCAGTACCATACTTATAACACGGATGACACTCCCGTCACTGTCAATGCCCACATGTCCGTCGTGCAGTGAGGTGGGCCGGTGGGTGAACCAACATGATCAGTGGCGGAGTTCGGGTTCGAGCGATGCCGCGGCACTGGCGGCGAATAAATAGACTTTGGGTGATATCCGTCCACCCGGAAACTTGGCTCGTCGACGAGGTGGGCAGCGCGTCAGCACGTCAGCAACGCGTCTCCAGATGCGCGTCGGGGGCTCCGAGCCCGACCCGCAAGTCTCTCCAATCGATTGATAGTGGTGCTGTTGACGGATCAGCATCGCGACGGCGTCGGGGGGATGGGGCTGCGCGTGTGGGGTGGCCGGTAATCAAAATCCGGGGCGGATCGAATTGCCGAGGCCACAGGCGGGGATGGGAGATTTCTCGATATACCGCTCGACGCTGATCTTCCATCTTCCACCTTCCACCTTCCACCTTCCATCTCCCTCTCTCCCTCTCTTTGGTTTCTGTTCTTATTTCAACTCGTCTTCGTATTCACAGCCCTCCAGTTCATTCGGACTCGCACAGTTCTGACCGATCTGACCGCGCAACGTCCGCGCGCACAACCCTCTTCCGGGGCATTCCGCTCCCACCCTCGTGGTGGTTACTAACCTCTTGCGCGACATGTTCCGCTCTCCGCTCGCCGCCACGATCGCAAGCGCAAAGGGTGGGACAGAGCTAGCTGAGACACCAGACAAAGGAACAATAAGCCTGTGCGCAGGGTCCGACGCCCGCCCATGTCCCATGTCCCCTTGTCCAAGTGCCTCTTGTCGTTGAGAACCTCTGGGACTGGCCAGTGCATTCCCCACCACTCCTGGGCGGCTGAACGGCAGCCTGCTGCACGGCACCTGCGCTGAGCATGGCACTAGAGCCGCCACGGGCAGCCCCGGCGGCGACAGAGGCAGAAAGTCGGCTCTTGTCTCGTCTCCCTGCCCCCTGCGACGCGGCCTCGCAGCAGCCTCCCCCCCTCCCCCTCTCCCCCTCTCGCCACGACCCACTCCCTCGACTCACACTGCCTCTCCAACTGACCGCACCTTACTCACACCGTCCTCCCTCTCACTCACAGTACAAGTGAAGTGACAGGCTCGACTTTTTGTTTTCCTCTTTTTCTTATCTCTCTCTCTCCAACTCGCCGTCTCGTCCCCCCACTCTCCCGGGTTGTGTTGTTCATACGAGCCAAGTCGCTCCTCGCCACCACGTCGCCTCCCCACCTCGCCCTCAACAGCATGCCGATCGCAATCGGTCCTCCTCCCCTCCATGATCTGAGGATCCACATGTGAGCGCTCCGCAGCTGAAGCGTGCTAACAGTCTAGTGTCGGTGCCGGGTGAGTGCTGCCGAGCAGTGGTGCCGTGTTTGGCCACTGCAGTTCTGTATCATGCTGCGGGCTGCCGTCTCTGTAGATTCTGTCTCTCGCCGAGTCGCAGACCTCGGCTAGCTCTGCCGGGTGCGAAGCGGGTCAGCAGTGGCCGTGTGCTCGGTCGGCCGAGGGAGGAGGGAGGAGGGGCAGGGGTGTGTTCCTCGAGGGTTCGACTGACAGAAAGCATGGGCGGCATGGGCTCAGCCCTCTCCCTCGCGCGTCAAGGCTTCACCAACATCACGGTCTGGGAGCAGGCGCTCTACCTCGAGGAGGTCGGCGCCGGCATCAACGTGCCTCCCAACCTCGGCCGCATCCTCTCGCGCTGGGGCGTGATGGACATTTGCAAGGCCGAGGGAGTCGCCATCGAGCGCGCCAACGTCCTGGGTGAGTTAGAGCTGATTCGGTTTAACTGACGGCAGATTGCGAGACGGACAAGATCATCTCGTCGGCCGCCTACTCGGGCCACATGATCACCGACTACGGCTACCCTTTCATTGTGAGTCCGATCTTGTCGCCCAGCTTGAACCCAGGATACTCAAGCCGGGTCGAACTCGACAACGAGGGCACTGACCCCAGACCGTCCACCGTGCCGCTCTCCAAAAGTCGCTCGTCCGCGGTGCCCTTGACACGGGCTACGTCAAGCTCATGACGGACCAGATCATCACCGAGTACGACTTTGACAAGACGCGCCTGCTTGTCCGCAACGAGGACACGGACGACTACGAGTGGGTCCAGGCGGACCTCATCATCTGTGCGGACGGCATCAAGTCGCGGGCCCGCGCGGCCATCTACAAGCGCCTCGGCGTTGTTGACGAGGGTAGGTTGAAACGACTATGGAGATTAACCGGCAGTCGAGGACACTGGACAGGCGGCCTACCGCATCATGGTCCGCCGCCAACACGCGATGAACGACCCCTCGCTGCTCCAGTTCTTTGGCAGCAAGCAGTCGTGGCGCTGGATCGGCGAGAAGCGGCACGTCATGGTGAGTACTCTGCTCGCGTGCTGGCACTCACACCGCAGGGCTACCCGATCAACGCGGGCGAGCTGTTCAACATTTCGACGTCGCAGCCGGACCAGCACTTTGGCGAAAAGGACTCGTGGACAGCGCTCGGCGACAAGAAGGCCATGGTCGCGACGTTCCACGACTTTCCCGAGCGCGTCAAGAAGCTCCTCAACCTCGTCCCCGAGCACGAGGTGCTCGAGTGGCGGCTGCGCGCGCACAAGCCGCTCCCGCTGTGGGTCGACAACAACATTGTGCTCGTCGGCGACGCGTGCCACCCGACGCTGCCGCACATTGCGCAGGGCGCCGCGCAGGCGATCGAGGATGCAGTCTGTCTCGGTATTGTCCTGTCCCGCATCAAGTCGCGCGACCAGGTGCACCCGGCCCTCATGGTGTACCAGAAGATCCGCAAGCCGCGCACCGACTGGGCCGTGTCGATGGCGGCCCAGAACTCGCTCTCGCTCCACCAGGACAAGGCAACCCGCGAGGCTGCCCTCGCCATGGCCCGCCTCGCGCTCGAGAACGAGGGCGGCAGCGACGAGCAGGCTTCGGTCGACAAGCTCGGCTCCAAGGAGCTCCGCGACAAGCTCTTCAAGTACGACGTCTCGCTCGAGACGGAGCAGGTGTTTGACAAGCTCCTCGCCGCCGAGCTCATGAACCAGAAGGCCTAGGCCCGAGAGTAAAGAAGCGGCGCCCGTTGGCGCCGCAGGATAGATAGCAGCCCCGTTCATTTATGTATGTGTACGACGAAGTGCGGAACATTTGCCTTGTGGGGCGACGTTAGCCAGGCCCACAGGTGACAATGTTGGGAAGAAGCAGCAGGTGCATCTGCGGCTACTGGAGAGATAGGCCGTGACGGTGGGGCCAACGGTCTGTGGGCAGCGACGGCAGCCACAGTTCCCTCTTCAGCAAGCAAGCGCTAGCCGCAAACCATCCCCGCGGCACCTTTGGCAGGCTGCAGCATGGAGACGGTATCGATGTTTGGCGGCGGGAGAACAACAACCCCAATGACAAGAGGGGAGTAAAGATTGCGGGGTCCTTGTTGCGCATCGTGGTGCTCCTGCGAGCTCTCCCGGCGTACTGAAGCGGAGAGGGCGGGACAGCCAACCACCCGAGAGAGTGGCAGCAACAGAGCACCGTGGAAGATCGCCAGAACGACCCCATCCGCATTTCCCACCAAACTTGGTAATGTAGGGGCTGCCGCTCGCTGCTCTCATATCGTGCTGTCCGACTCGCCAATCCCAAGGTCAGGTCAGTACACACACATGTCAGTGCAAGCGGCTCGGCGGTCAAGGCGCAGGGGGCGAGCGAGACCGACCCTTCATTCCCCATCTGGGCGTCCACATTGAGCGTTGCAGGCCAACGCCCAGCATCCAAGGCGAAGCGAGAGAGTATCATTGCATACTGCTTCTGCCACTGACATTACTCCGTGAGCGGAGGGGGCGTCTACTGCTGGTCGGCGATGGGGACGTCCTTGCCGGTGGCCTGGGGATCAGCACACACTCTACACACAGGGAGACTCGAGTGCTCACCTTCTTGAAGGCGGTGCGGACGCCGTCCGAGATCTTCTCGGTGGTGCCGACGGACTGACCGTAGCCGGCGCTGGTGAGGACAGAGTTGACGCCCTTGTCTGTGGTGTGAGCTACCGCCCGTGTCTGGTCACTTACCAAGAGCGTCCTGGGCACCGGTGGAGGCGCCGGGCTGGCCGGCCTGACCGGCAACAGGGGCCTGACCGGCAACGGGGGCCTGGCCGGCGGGGGCCTGGCCGGCGACGGGGGCGGCCTGCTGCTGCTGCTGCTGACCGCCGGCACCAGCGAGAGCGCCCTGAGCCTGCTTGAGGAAGTCCATGGTTGTGAGTGGGTTGGGGGGTGGGGGGTAGGTTGAAGTGGAGAAGAGGTAGAGTGGGAGGGAAAGAAGACAAATGATACAGCTCCAGCGCGTCTTATAGTCACGCCCGGGGCTGCTGCTACGTGTAAGTGGGAGCATGACACCCACCCCGGGACGCGGTCCCGCGCTGTTCACTCTCTCTCTCTCTCTTTCCATTCCAATTCACATCCGGGGGGGGCCAAGGTTGGGTTCGTTTACCCCCATGTGAAACGAAACCAGCGCCAGGCTGCCATTTTGCCTGATGACGACATGCTCCTGCCACGGCGCCACGCCTGTGGCCTGTGGCTCGGTGGCTAGGGTGGCTTGGCTCGGGACACATGGTTGGGTGAGCCTAAATGCCTCGTGGTCAACTGTGAACAACAACCACACTCTGTCCGTCTGCTTTCTCTCCGTCTCTGTCTGCAGGCTCGCTGTCCACCTGGTCTGACCCTCTGTTGATCCGTCTCCTCTCGCTGACCGTCTCTCACTGGGCTCAAGGACAAGGTCAAGGGCGAAGCTCTCGAGCAGCGTCCATGCGGACAATGTGCGCAACCCCCCCCTCACCGCCAACCCCGAGACCGACGAGCCCACTACCAACCTCAAAGGCACTGACGATGACACTTGCGAGGCCAGTTTCAGATGCAGCTGGCCGAGAAGACGAAGCCTGGGGAGCCCAGAAGGTGCTCCTCGACGCTGCCACCTCCGAGGCGGCCGGCCAGACCGAGGAGCGCGAGAACCACCCGGGATCAACCTCCAGCAGCTCGGCGGAGACTCACAGCGCTCAAGCGCAACTGCAACGACCTTTGGACGAATCTCTGTTCACGACTCTTGTCAGTGGTCCATGTAGGCAGGCAACTTGCTTGCTGCCGCCTCTCTCTCTCCCATTCTCACCACTCACCCTCCCTAACGGTCGTATTTAAGCCCAGATGAGCGAAGCGGGGGAGGGGCTGAGGGGGTTGCCACAACAGCGGTAAACGGCGCTCCAGCGCCTCCCCCATCTCTCGAGGCCCCTTCCAGTTGGCCTGACCGCGCGCCTTGCCCGTCTCCGCCGCCGCTCGCGGCCATTGGGCGCACACCCGTTGTCTGTCGTGTTCCTGCTTGGCGGGGCGTGGAGGTGCGCGATGGACATGGCCGTCGTCGACGGGCGCGCGCTGCACGTTGGTCGCGGCTGCGGGACGCTTCAGCGCGCTCGGGTCGTTTGAGTGCCTGACCATACGAAGACGCTCCAAGCTGTGAGCGTGTGAGCCTACCAGCGCGTTGGTGCGGACCTTGTTGTGGCACCAACTCGCAGCCAGCCATCCAGTCTCGGAGGCTCTCCTTGCTCCTTCCCTCCCACTGACATGCATGCACTTGATGAGTCTCGCTCAGAATTGGCGAGACACCTCTGAAACGACGCCGCATTCACCATCTTGCTACTCGATCCAAACGCGAGTCGATCACACGCTGGAGGAGAGAGAGACCAGAGCGAGACTCGTGCAGCACAGAACAGGAGAAAACATACACATCTAAGCAGTGCACCTCCCATAGCGATTGAAAACGGAGGGGGGGGGGAGGGGGGTGCGTTTACTTGTGCGAGTACTGGAAGAGCGCGGTGACAAAGTGCGTCTCCGTGAGTCGGGTTGTGACGGGGTGGGAGGGGAGAGAGATGGTCTACTGTGCAGAGCATTGATGCCAGGGAACTCTCCAAGCTGGATCATGACGACTACCTTGGGGCTTGGGCCCATATGCTCCATAGAAGCTTTCGTAGGACTTGTGATGGTTCCGGGTCAGGAGTACCGATACCTCGGACCAAGACGTCCAGTCCTTAGCCTGCTGCGTCTCGGAGAGGTGACACATGGTGGGGTTCAGGCAACGTCCGAAAGTGGGGTGCGAGCCGCGGCGCGCGGGGACGGTCATGGCGGGCTCAATGGCCAGCACATGGTTGATGGACGACCATGGCCACAGATGAGCTGCATCCAGTACCTTGGGAGGGAGATCAAAGCTGGACAGTAGACAGCGGCGGTTTGACATCTTGCTCGTTTTGACATCCTCCTTGAACAAATCGGCTCGAAGAGCAGACTGACACTATGTTAGCAAGAGCGGGGCACAACGAGGCGCTCAAAAACGCATCCATAAGTATGTAGGCTGGCCTGGGGCTAGTCTCGCGACTTTGGTGATCGGGATGAGACCGGCGAGCAGCGGGGCTCGCAGCAGGGTTTCCTCAAATGATAGCTAGGGCGAGCAGGCCGAGGCCTGCAGGGCACACGGTGGCCTGCGGCCCGCCCACGGTGCGTGGTGCCGGTGGGCAGCAGAGGGAGGGAAAGCGGCCATGCGGCGCAGGCGCAAGCCGCTATGCCTCGGCGACACCGTCCTCCTCTGGCTCCGGCATGCCGAACTCTGGCGCCCAGCGCACCACGCCGCCGACCTGCGCCGGCCCGTGCGCTGCAGGAAGGACCATGAGCGCGTCCGGGTCCGGGAGCTGCAACGGCGCGCGCACCCCGAGCGTGCGCGCGGGCACGAACCCGAAGCGCGGATAGTAGCCCGGGTGGCCCAGCACCACGACGGGCAGCCGGCTGTCAGCGGCGGCGGCGGCGGCGGGGGCGGCGGCAGCCGCGAGCACATTGCGAGTGACGGCGGACCCGAGGCCCGCGCCCTGTGTGTCCGCGTGCACTGCAACGGGCGCGAGAGCGAGCGCTGGGCGGCTGCCGATCGTACAGTGCGTGAGCAGAGCGTACGCTACGACCACGCCGGCCCGCTCCGCGACGCTCGCGAACTGATAGGCGGAAGAGGCGCGGAGGGCGGAGACGAGGTCGGCCTCGGCGGGGGACGGGAACGCGGAGAGGAGCACGGCGTGCACGGCGGCGGCGTCGGCGGGCGTCTCGGCGCGCAGGAGCGTGTCGGCGGCAAGAGCCGGCAGGGCGTCGGCCGGCATTGGTGGGCGGATAGGTCGAGTCTGGAGGGCGGGGGAATCAGCGTTGCTGCGGCGCTGCTTGGCCCCAGGTGACTGAACAGAGAAAGCGTGGGAGAGTTAGCAAGCATGATTGCATGAGAGAGCGGGCGACGCGCGTCGAGAATGCCGAGGTCCATGATGCCGAGTGCGGCTGCCGCTCCTGCTGCGGCGGCAGCGGATATCCGGCACCACCACCGGGCTGTCAGGTACCCTCAGCTCCACCACCCCCGCTCACGCTTTGTAATCTCCTTGATACTAAATCGAACGGAATGCACAGTCTCTGCTTCTGTCGAGGGGGAGCAGGACTGCGCGCAGCTGCCAGCCAGCTGGCTACCAGCTGCCAGCTACCAGCTACCAGCTGCCCGCGATCGGTGTCGATCTTGCAGGCACCGATGTGCGCTCCGGGCGGGCGATCGGCGTGTGCGGATCGTTATTCTAATCAGATAAACCCCGCTGCTCCCCTCCACCCCGGAAAGCGGAAGGAAGCGGGAAGCTGGATCTGGATCTCTGGATATCTGGATCTGGTCCTGGCTGGGGCACGGCGGTGATGACAAGTGCAGCGAGCGGGAGAGCTGTACAGCCTTCGGCCCGCAGCCGCGGCGAGCATTCACCCCCACCTTCGGAGACCGCGTCTCCGACACATCTGTCCGCTCGTGTCCCGCCGCGCGTCGTCGTCGTCCTTTCGTTCTTTTGGATCGTTCTCAGCACCGCCTTTGTAAGATCAGCCCACGCTTCGGTGGTGTCGGGTCCGTCTTGGGGTCCCCGGCCTGCATCGCTTCCTGGGCCGCCGCTTCACATGGCGGGCGCAACCCCCCTGCCGCAGCCGCAGCCGCAGCCCTAGCCCCGGTGCCGGTGCCACCGACGCGCGTCGTGAGAATCGAGTGTGGCATCAGCAGCCAGCCGAGGTATGACGGCCGCCGGGCTGGCTTGGCAGGCCTGGATGGAACCGTCCACCTCCACCAAAGGAAAAAGCTGTACATTTCCCATTCCATTGGAATTGACGCACAAACCGCTCTGCCGGATCCGTCTCTCGCGCACAGCTGCATGTATCGCCTCTGGCGCTGGCCGCTGGAAGGCTGCCTGTCCTCCGCCGGCGGCGGGGTCCGGGKKGGSGACTGCAAAGCCCATGGTGGCGGAGGGGGTACGGCCGTGCCGCGTCGCGGGCGCGGGCGCGGGCGCGGGGAGCGGAGGCGGCGGGTCCGAGTGCCTCGCGGTGAGGGGCGTCGTCGAGGTCGCGGACACGAGCGACATGCGCTGGGGTATCACGAACGGTGTCGCGTCGTGGTCTTCGTCGGCGACGAACATGTCGGGCGTCGTAGAGGAGGATCTGGGAGTCAGAGGGCTTGTACGGGGGCAACGTACCCTTTGCGCGGCTGGGGCAGCTTGTTCCGGCGGCGCTTGAGCAGGAGGCAGCCTCCGACGACAAGCGCAATGACGACGGCGACCGAGACGACTCCGCCTGCCACGGCGCCGGCAATGATGCCCGTGTTGCTCTTCGACGAGCCCCCGGTGTGGGTTGCCCCGCCTGAAGTAGTGGCATCGGTGCCGTTCGGGGAGGTTACCCCTGAAGTGTTGCCATCTTTGCTGTCCGGTCAGCTTCAGACACCGGGGCAGAGGGCAGGCAGACGTACAGTGCCGAGTATGTTGTAATGCTGTGGACAGTGACGGGGGAATTGACCAGCTTGACGCCGCCCACTGCAAAGTTGAGCGTGTACTGCACCTGGGGATCGAGGACAGCAAAGAACAGGCTAATGGGATTGAGAAAGCTCCGACGCGAGTCAAGACTGGACGCAGAGCCACCATGGGGAGGTTCGGGGTCAAGAGTGACAGAGTAGGTTACCCCGTACAGAAGCGACGGCTGTGACGTGCCGTTGATAGTAATGAATGCAGTGTTTGCAGGCACAGTGTAGGAGAAGGAACTTCTGGGGTCTCCCTTTGCGGCAGTGTATGGCACGTCTGGGGGGTTGGAGTCAGCCACTTGTGGAAGAGAGCTCTGTCAGTAAACCCACTGTCACTGCCGATGGATGTGATAGTGTTCCAACCATCGCTGAAATGGAAATCCGAAGACAGAGCGTTTGACGAGTCGAGGGCCAGCGTCTCAGTGTGGGTCGAAGCTGCAAACGATGTTCTGAAGAGGGTCAGGATCTCCCTGAGCGAAGCACTACACCAAACACGCACGTTTCGGTCAGAATACCCGTGAGGACCTGGACATGCGCGAGCGAGACTGGAGTCTTATTGAGTAGGGAGAGGACGACCTGGTGCTTTCCGTAAGGCAGCTTGTCGGCAAAGGCGAGCAGTGGAGCAGAGGCGGAGGCAGGGTTGGTGTCTGGCTGGTTGTTGCCGTCCACTGTCAAGCGCAGCTGCGCGCCCACACCGTCGCCAAAGAAGTAGACGCCAGTGCCGACAAAGGTGATTTGAACCTGCGAGTTGCCAGTGCTGGTGACGTGCGCCGACTCTCCTTTTCCGACACTGTCCAGGTCCAGACTGTTCGGTGTGTCGCTGCCGCTGTATGTGTTCTGCCACCCCGAACCACTGTACACCAGCATGCCGTCCATGTCTGAGATGGTCCAGTTGAACGTGACATTGTTGAACGAGGGGGAGCTCCGTGCTGTCAGGTGCGGTATGCGGTGCATGTCCTGCGCCATGGCGGTGTGATGGGGACAAGGATGAGAGCTTGTGTGTGTGTGCGAGTGTCGGTGCGAGATGTGGTGAGGCCGATGCTCCTCCCGGAGCGCCGAGCAGCGTTCATCCGAGCACACTATGTGGTGTTCCAGCGCCGCCGCCGAGGAAGAGGTCCCGACCGCGCACGATATCAAAAGGAGTGTTAGGAGGGACGGCGCGCGCATGTCGCACGCTGATCTGGTGGTAAGAATGTAAAAAGGTGGTGAGTGAGTGAGTGTGGTAGTTAGTCTGGAGTGTGTTGTTGACAAGATGAACAACGACGATTCCGAGTAAAAGTGAGGGAGAGGGCGAGGGAGAGGTCCGGGGCCTCATGCTCGCTGTTCGACATCGCAAGACTTTGGCAAGGATCGAAGCGTCAGGACCGCAAGGCCTTCTGGCGGCTTGGTGCTTGGACGGGCACGGGCACTGGTCTTGCGCTCGGTGCGTCCCGAGAACCGCGGCGGTGGGAGCCATCTTCTACCGCCAGAGGTCGTGGCGCCTCGCGCTGGCGAGATCTCACCGATACACCACGTGTATGCTGCGAATGCAAGTGAACAAGATAACAAGAGAGTGGAAGAGAGAGAGAGAGAGAGAGAGAGAGACCCGGGTTTGTGGGCGAGCGAGAGCGAACATGCAAATCACGTGACTCTCGTTTTGCGGTACTGCCCCCTTAGTTTAATGGCAAAACGCAGGTCTCATAATCCTTAGCTCTCAGTTCGATTCTGAGAGGGGGCACGACAACAAAAAAAAACCCACTTTTTGGATTACAAGCGCCAGACGGTCACGGCTCTACCCCCGACGCGGCCGATTAGCGCTCCTGTGGCGCCACGACCGTTGGAGGTCAAACACGCAGCGCAGAGGACGCCTGGATGCCGTCCACCCCACGCCTGACATGCTCGGTGGGGGGGTCGTGTCTCGGCTATCCCCGCCGCCCACCCGGCATCTCACGGCATCTTGGCATTCCGAACCGATCGATCATCCACCCAGCTTCAAGCAGCTTGTCCAGTTATGGTCTCTCCCTCTCTCTTCATCTCTCCATCTGACGTGTCCTCTCACTCACTCACTCACTCACTCACACACTCACTCACACGATGCCCAAGCTCGTCCCCGCCCCCTATCGCACATGGACCCTCACCCGGCCGACGCCCATGGTCTGGCAGCTGACGCTCGACGACGGCAGCGAGAACCGTCTCGCGCCCGAGGTCCTCACCGAGCTGTCTGCGCACCTCGACACCGTCGAGGCCGAGTGGCGCACCGAGAACGAGGACAAGGACGACAAGGACAAGAAGGGCGGCGCGCTCATCATCACCAGCGGCAACCCCAGGTTCTTCTCCAACGGCCTCCTCCCGCACACTCTCAAGAGCCCCGACTTTATGCTCAGTGCGTGCCGAGGCAAGATGCGAGGAGCACTGCTAACGCGTTCAGACATCTTCGAGGCGACAAACTACCGCATCCTCACGTTCCCCCTCATCACAATTGCAGCGGTCAATGGACACTGCTTTGCTGGCGGCATGCTCCTCGCTCTCTCGTGCGACTACCGTGTCGTCTCTAGCGGGAAGGGCATGTGGTGCATGAGCGAGGTGAGTGGTAGTGGTCATGTGGATAGCGCTCCTGTGAGCGGGAGAAAAGTAGTGGAGACCGGAGCGGAGAGAGTGGTGGGAGTGTGGGCGGAAGTCTGCGAGTCTGGAGTGTGCTGAAGCCGCGCCTGGGTCGTAGTATCAAGGACGCCGGTACTCTCGTTTGGGCCCCACACTCAGCTGATTTAAATGAACCCAGAGCTGATCTCCAGGTCGTCATTGGCGTCCCCGTGGGTGGCTCGAACACGGCCCTCCTCCGTGCCAAGATGCCTCCGCAGGCGGTCCGTGATGCTCTCACCGGCAAGCGTTTCTTCCAGCCCGACCTGCTCAAGTGGGGCATCGCCGACGAGGTAGTCACACCCGAGGAGCTCGTCCCGCGCTCAATCAAGCTGGGCGAGAGCGAGGGCGCTCGTGTCGCTCTGGGCACATACGGTGTGATCAAGGTGGGTAGCGGAGAGACATGCTGTGGATGGGGAAAGCTGACGGCAGGACGGCGCCTACTCGGACATCTTTAATGCGTACAGCGCTCGCCGCTCGTTGCCGGACCTGGAAACGGACCGCACTACCTTCTGGCACCGCGTGCTGCGCCAGCGCGCCAAGCTGTAGTTCAGGATGTCATCAAAGTAGGCCACTGCCGAGTCGGAGCAGCAGGGTGGGCTCGTTGGCGGAGTAGGTGTGCGCTTACTTGAGGACGTTCTGGTTTACTGTCGGCAGAGAAGGATCAGTGATAGGTCAAGCAGGCCATGAGACGAGCGAGGAGCGGATCCTGTCAACCCTCAGCCTCCACGGTTGGATGTTGGGAGGCTGTCCGAGAAGCAGTGCTAGCTCGCCTGACCTCGGAGTCGTTTCTGCTGAACTTGAGTGTCTCGACACAGACTTGTCAGCAGATGAAGGGAAACGCAAATCGCGTGCACCTCCAGAACGTAATCTCGTGTACCTCGGAGGGGTCAACGACGCTGCAAAGATGATTAATGGCTCGGAGAGAACAATTAGGCAGACAAAGAGGAACAAAACTTACCAGTGTTTGTTGCCGTTACCAAGAGCCAGCGCTCCGACCAGGACTGTTCGGCTCCCTCGTCAAAGAGTGACTACCACCATCGGAGGAATGTGTACGATGCAATGAGGCGCTCAGATCAGGAGTACGGCTTAGTGAGGCGTTCGCTGCAGTGGGTGTGGTGACAAACTCCACCGCCACAAGTTGGTCCGCTGAGGGTTGTCACCACACAGCGGTTGCACAACACTGTGGTTTTCGGGAGGAACGTTGTTTGCACGAGGGTATCTTTCCCATCTGGTTCATCTTGCCCAACTCGTTTCTTCGAAGCTCCGCAAGCTCGATGAGCTTCCCCCTCTATCCCGCTTTACAACTGCCACCCCCCATTGCACATCACTGCACAGGTCTTGGAGGACAACACTGCTTGAAGCGCCGCATTGCACATTGCACACGAGTAGACAAGATAACATGTCCCGTTTCAGCGACACACTATTCGTGTCCAGCCATAAAGTCTCCGGGAGCGCGACTCTTGCCAAGTGGCGCGTATCCTGCAGGTAGCGGGCCCGCCCCGTCGTACTCCTCGGATAGCGGCTAGTATGTCCTGGTAAGGATCTGCATACGTCAAGTACAAGGCACTCGGGACAGCGGCAGCATGTCATTCTAGTCGACGACTGATGTGCGGGCCGAGTTGCCAAAGGCAGTGGAGCGGAGTGTGGTACTCCCTGACACCGAGAAGAGAAGGAGCTACTGACAAACCTGTCGGCATCTCCCCCCTAACAAGTCGGGTGTCGTGAGCATGGTGTCGTGACCCTCACCAGCGCTATCAGCCTCGGACATGGGCGGCTATCTTTGCGAGTTGGGGCGAGGGCGTGACACAACCCCTGCACTGGAATCGCACTTTCTCCACCGACCCACTGCCGCGGCTGCTGTGGACATGACCCAGTATGATCCCCAGGGGTGGTGGCGCCAAACACCCAAGAATGGCTCTGAAACAAGACTTTGCGACTAGTCCCCTCTGCCCATGCCGTTGTGGCGGTTAGTGGCATCGGGCCGGCCACAACATTGCGAATTCAAAAGCACCGCTGGCCCGTTCAAGATCCCCTTCCCCCCCCCTGCCCTGTCAGCGATTGGCACAGCGGTTGCAGCGATTGTGTTATGTATATGTGTATTATGTATCTGTATGGCGGAAGAGACTTCCAGAGAGTAACCGCCACACGATCTGCGATCTCGACCGGCCGCAGCATACATTCGCGTTCCGCGCGGAATGATTCGTGTGCCGCAAGCAGAACTGACCATGCGAGCTGTGCATGACCCAACGCAACCCGATGGAGTGGGGCATCCGCATCATCACGTGAAAAGCGATGCGATGCACTCGAGACTGGCCGCCGTAATACACGGGCAATGCCTAGCCGTCGTATGTCATCCATCGCACGCGCAACAGAGGAGTGTGCAGCGATCTTCCCGGCCGTCTGAACTCAATAATGTTACTAAACCTACAAGATCAGCCAGGCTGGATGACAGCCAGCTCGCGGCAGGTAGCGTTGGATCTGGGCCGTCCGTCTGCGCTGGCTGCATGGTTTGTTCGGCCGGGGGTGATGGCTGGGCGTGCTCTCCCAGTGGTCACAAACGATGCGAACAAGCACGTCCAGGCATACTCCAATGTTGGAATCCGCCAGGCACGCCGCCTTGCCAAGGGTACATGTGACCGCGCATCACACAAGCAGCCGGTGGCCGCCGGTGGCTTGGCCGTTGGCGTCGGACCTGTCCATGTCCATGGCGCGGCGCCGCGCGCGCTATGCGCCACCACCAGCCTCTGGCCGTTGGCGGATAGCCAACCACAGCAGCATGATTGCTCCTTTTAGGAACGGCTTGGCTATTAGTGCGAGAGCGGCTGACCAGCTGCTAAAACTTTGAAACGGCGGTCAGACTTGTGGACGACATGAGCTTTGGTCATGAGGCGGGCAACTAAGCATGCTTGGCCAAGCACACCCGCGGAAGATCTTCCTCGCCAAGAGTACGTAACCCCCAATGCCGTTGAGCTAGTAGTGCCGGGTCAGACCTCAGGAGATATGCGAGCCGAGGCTCACAACACTGTGGTAAGCGTGGTTTGCTGCTGCTGCAAGTCTGCGCAATGGGCTGGTGCCGTGGCGTCTTGGGGCAGATAACGTCCCTCCTTGGCCGTGCTACCTGAGGGGGAGCACCTTCTTTGGAAGGAGCAACAAACAACCCCCTCCCCCTCCGCTCTCGCCCGTATGCTGCTTTGGTGGACGAGAAAGGCCAAGCGTGATAATGTCAACAATGTAATGTGTCTCGCCACCGTGACCACCGCTCTTCCGTCACTGCGGCCTGGCCGCGGTGGAAGGTTAGATCCGTGGCAGCGCTGTTCTGATCTGCGCGGTATGCCAGGAGGCAGGCGACACTCCCTCCGAGCGCCTCACCGCGGACGCATGTTCAAACCCCATACGCCTCGTTCCTCGCTCGTTCCTCGCTCGTCCCTGCCCTGCGGTGAGGGCCACAGAAGCGAGACGGGTGCGGCAGCGTCGCGGTGGCGTAAGCGGCCGTGTTCTCGTTTGCCAGCGAAGAAAGAGAATCGGCTCGACGTCGTAGTCCATTCCCAGGCTGCCCATCCCGCTGGCCACTGCATGGTGAACAACCTGAGGTTTGCCATGCGAGTGGCGGCCGCTGGATGTAACAGGGCCATCCTGGACCGCGGTGTCGGACCGCCTCAAGAAGCCCCAGGTCCAGCGTCTGCTCCTGCAGCGCGGAGCAGCGCGGCGTGCGGCGTACCTGAAAACTGTAGCACATCGACCATGGTGTCTCTGCTGTGCAAGGCTATACAGGTTCATGGACCCGTTGGCCTGCTTGTTCCTCCAAACCATGGGCTGGTGTGCCTGGAATGCCTGGGGTCATGTTGGGCTGGCCGTCCCAGAGTCTGTTGGGGGACATTCTTGGCGGCAAGTGGTGATGGCTCTCCAACCAACCACCCACCCACCCGCCATGCCTCGTTCCTCGGCGCTCACGCCACTGGCAACGAGGTCCTCACTACCTGCTGTCTCAGACCTGAGGCTGCGAGATGCAGCTCTTCTGGTTGGTTCAGAAATGCTACAAAAGGGCCGAGCCATCGCACCCTGTTGTCCGCCCCATCACCTGCTCCCTACTCCCACTCCTCCAATCCCATATCCTCTGCTTGTGTTCGTCTGCGAACACGATCCAACCTGGACTCCTATATTACCCCCAAGCTCCGTAGAGTTCTACGCATCTACACCCCCTCTACTCCTGTTCCCAAGAGTGCGAAGATGACTCTCCCCGACATTGCCTCCAACCCCGACGCCGTCCTCGCCGACGTCAACTGCGCTTGGCGCCACAACCTCCCCCCCAGCTACAAGCGTACTCGCGAGTACTACAACCAGAGTAAGTCGCTCCCCGTTGTTGATGTCGCCGCCGTCGCTGACCCTCCCCCCAGCCAAGAAGAAGACTTGGGCTCCTGGATCGCTCGAGGACATTGTCTCCAACCTTGTCAAGAACTGGGAGATTGAGGCCTCGTTCAAGACCGACTACAATGACTGGCGCACTGTCGACAAGGAGCACTACACCTTTTCCATGAACGGCGGTGCCAACATTCCCGGCCCCGTCATGGTCCAGAAGGGCACCTACAACGCCCTCCTGTCGTCGTCCAAGTTCTACGACCCCGAGCACAACTCGTACGAAGACTCGCACCGCACCTTCAAGCGCATGATGCCCACATTCGCCTGGGAGGTTCTCGAAGTCTACTCTGGTCCCCCCACCGTCGCCTTCCGCTGGCGCCACTGGGGTGAGATGAAGCTCGACTACGTTGGTAACAACAAGTAAGTTTGGAAACGATAAAGTTTGCCCTCGGCGTTCAACTTTGTTGGAGTCAACTCGTGGGCAAGTAACGCTGGACAGCGCTGACGTTCCCAGCGAGGGCAAGAAGTGCCGTGTCAAGGCCCACCGCGGCCTCATCGAGATTGAGGGCACCCTTGTCGCCAAGGTCAACGACTCGCTCCAGATCCAGAGCATCGACGTCTGGTACGACCCCATGTCCCTCTTCGAGCAGGTCACCAAGGGCGGTGCCGAGGTCATCATCGAGGAGGGCAGCGGATCCGCGTCCCCTACCGGTGCTCCCCACGGCGACATGGGTGCCGGCCGCTGCCCCATTGCCCATGCCTAAGCTCTGAAATCTAACCACTTGATCCGGTCTTCTTTGCCGTCCTAGCAGTTTAGTTATGCCCCCTCCTTGTTGTTTATCCTTATGCTCCCACGCATACCATGAATGCTTTACGCTGCATTCTCTGCACTGATGCTTTGCGCTGATACTTTTCACGACCCCCYCCCCCCCCCCCCCCCCCCTCAGAGACAATAATAATCTCGATTGCCGCCGAGATGGGCCTCTATTGCCGTAAACACGGACCATCGTCTTATCGCCTCCACCCCCGAATTCACCGATAACCCCCCTCCCTCCGCCACTGTCGCCATCACCCCGGAAAATTCATTCGTTCCTACCTCTGAGCTCCAGGAAAGCGCACAGTGCTTCCTGCATGCATACGAGTGCAGAGCCGTACACTTGTTGCAGCGAAAACGACAAACCAGCCGTTGATCTGCGGTATTCTGTGGTGGCTCTCCCCCTGGTCCGTCGGTGGCGGACTCCGATGGTTCGGGCGGGTCTCCACACCTCCACAATCCTCCTCCTCCACTTCTGGGTGGGCTGTTTGGGTTTGAGAGACATGTGCTACGTGGGTGGTGTGACAATGTGAATGAATGCAAGTGACCGCGGTGGTGGGCAATCTCAAGTGCGGGGGTCATGTGCTGGAAGGATTCGAATATCCTCTCGTATTCGAATATATCCAGCTCTGATGCTATTACGTCATACGCCACAAGGCAGCCAGAGACCAGGCTCTCCTGGGGGCGCCTTGTTTGTCTGGAAGCGTGTCCAGGCCAACAAGTTCGGCATTGGGCTCTCGACACTCACTCACCATCGACCGACACTCCACATCCATATGCCCCATACCCCCTCGGTCGCCGTCTTCTGCGGGTCACTACGACATGCTTCATCCCTACTTCGGACTGCAACACATCTGACCCGTGCGCCTGAGGCTTGTGCGAGCGGTTCGAGCCGAGTGCCTTGGAGATCGTTCTCCCAGTCCTCCACAGTCTCGGCCTTACGAGAGCGTTATCGCGAACACGCCCACGTCCGAACTGCCTCACAAAATGCACAGCAGGCTCCTCGGACCCCGACACACGCGCCGCCTGAACATTACCGCCTCCTGACCGGGCTGAACACCGGTGATGAGCCTGGTATCGATGTGACATCCGCACACGATCAGAGGCTGTACGGCAGCCTTGTGGGACCGTCGACCGTGACTGTGAGCATCCGAGTCGTGACCTGGGCTCACTCCAGGTAATCGACTATACATCCGATGTCAAGGGGACAAACGTACGCGTCGACATGGATGGAGCGCGGCTGCCGATCTGGCTCGATGGCGCGGGCCGACGGCAGTCTGGTGGCCGGGACGTCCGGTGGAGTGAGCGTGTAGCCTGACGCTGTGCTGATTCCAGTTCATGTGACGGGCCTGAACTGGGAGGTGATCAACACGCTCGGAACGCGTTTTCCGTGAGTTGCAGGCTATTCCAACCTGACAGTAGGTTCCACCCGCTCGCACTGGAAGACACGGTTCGGAGCTCGCGGTCGCCGCGATCAAAGATCGACTTTTACAGCGAGCATCTCTACCTCCAGATTGTTGTCCAGATGCTGGGGGACGAGGCCACGGGCACGGACTGGACGGTGCGGGAACCCAATAGACAAGCTGCTCAGGTTGGTTCATGACGCCGCTGTGTCTGACAACAGGATGCGGAGAAACTGGGCCATGTTGCCGACTCTGCTGGGCAAGACGACGCCGAGACAGCGGCCAGCCGCCGCCTGATCGACCGTCTCTCCGCTGCGTATGTCGTTCCAGTGCGCAAAGCAATCTTGAGCGTGTTTCTTCTTCCAGACAGTGAGTAGAGCCGAAGCAGGCCCTTGTTTGAGTGCTCAAGAACGAGCCTTGTTACTGCAAACGACCTTGCTGTTCTCGACTTCTGATCCCAGGCACCGTGGTATCTGTCTGCGAGCACGACCTCTCACAGGTGCTGGATCCAATCTACCAACGACTGCAGGATGAGCGCTCGCAGCTTCGGCGGTCGGCAGACCCAAGCTTGTTGGTACACGCCCTCCTCGACGTCTGTGAGTGGAATTGGTCTCCCGATCTGACAATAGCCGTCGACCTCTGTGTCGAGATCAGCAACGCGTTTGAGGCCAAGATCCTTGCGGCAGAGGCGAGCGTGCTCGTCCACCCAAAGGTGAGGTCCGTGAGCTGGCGCATCTAACCCTCCAGGTCGACATTGTTCGCGGCCTGCACGTTATTTCCGCCCAGATTATTCGCTTCAAGAGGCAGATCCTGTCCCTGCTCCATGTCATGCTCGTCATCCGCGACGAGGACGTGAGCCGCACGCGCGCTGTGATGAGTGCGGGCGAGGCTCGAGGCGAGTCGCCATTCCCCGAGGTGCCCTTGATGGACTCGCCTTGTCAAACCGCCTGGTCTGACGCGTCGTCCATGTCAACGGAGCGAGCCGTCAATGCGACTACTCCAAATGCCCGCGGCTACTTTACCCCGCTGTCAAAGGTCTACATGAGCGATATTATCGACCATCTCGAGGTGGGTCACCGTGTCAGGCTTGTGCTGACCCTAGACCATGCGCTCTCTGTCAAACCAGTATGTCAGCATGTGCAACCATCTGACATCACACGTATTTGTAAGTGTGTGGTGGTCCTTGGCTAACGACAGAACGTGCTCTCGTTCAACACCAGCATGTCGATGGAGCGCCTCAGCATCGTGACTGTGGTATTCCTCCGTGAGTAAGAAGGTCTGACAGCACTGACTCTCTCAGCCCTGACTTTTATCGTGCGTGCTTGCCTGCCTGCTGACACTGCTGACACCCAAGGCGTCCTACTTTGGAATGGTGAGCTGCGTCCATGTCCCATACTGACACTTAGAACTTTACAGAGTTCCCCGCGCTGGATAACAACTCGGGACACTTTTGGATGGTCGCCGCGCCCGCGACCGTGGCATTCATCTTCATCTTTAGCTACGGCTACATTCGCGCTGCGGGACAGTCGATCCTGCGGCGACTTAGACGCGGCAAGATACTCGCCCCACGGCATCTTCGGCGCTGAGGTAGAGGTATATGCACCAGCGTGCAGTGATTCCCTGGAACTCGTGTACAAGGGTCTGGTACGGTCCGACTGGCCCTTCGTGGATCCTCCTCGACGGCCGACCTTGCTCTTATCTGTCGCTTATCTGACCGCACTGACCGGGATAGCTAAAGTCTTACTATGCGGCCGGGACCTGTTCGTTGCAGGCCCGTGTTCCCAGGTCAATGCAGGTCCTTGCAACAGCGCGACTGCTGATCGCCGTAAACACAGGAGTCTTCCCCACGGGCCCCGGATACTCACGAGGCATTCCCCACAGCTTGCAGCTTGCAGATGCAGCCTTGCAGATGCAGCCTTGCAGCTTGCAGCTTGCGGCCGACAGTGCTTCCGTGCAGCCATGCAGCCGTCCGGTTGCCATGCTCCAGTGCGAGTGCATGCCGGACAACAACAGTGTCCTCCCTCCCATGCGAACGCGACTCCCGCAATGTGCCTCCGTCTCGACATGCTCTACCGGGAAAGTCCAGAGAAAGGCCTCGGAATGCCGCGAGTGGGACGTGGCTGGACTGGAGCCACGCCACGCAACTCGCACACTCACATTGCAATGTCACAGCGTCGTTCGAAAGCCGATCCATGCGGGATTACGCGAGACAGAGCAGGACATTTGTAACAGTCTCTGACATTTTCAACGTTGCGTGTATTCACAGACTACGGAAGAGGGAGAGAGAGGGACAGCACGAAAAGACCAACACAAACACAGCAAAGGAAAAAGAAAGGGAGAGGGGCAAGAAATCAAAAAGTGTCAAGATGGTGTAGATCATGGGGCGAACGCACGCAAAGGGGGCGGCGTGGTGATGCAGAGGCAGAGTGGCGAGTGGCGGCCAGGACATGGAGGGAAACTCCAATCACCCGCGAGTATGCAGAAACAGAAACGGGAGTTTGTGGATCGCGCCGCCGAGTTCTGCACCACGGAGGCGGCCGTTGCAGGTGCAGAAGGCGCTGCAGATCATGCTGCAAAACCCGGTTTAGAAGTCTCCACCTCCAAAGTCGCCACCGCCAAAGTCGTCTCCGCCTCCGAAATCGTCATTCTGGCCGTCCTGGTAGCCGTCCATGTACGAGTCGTGCTGAGCCTGTGATGGGTTAGAAGCGGAGAGAGGTGGCTAACCTACGTCCGACATCATGTTGCCGATCATCATTCCACCGAGGAGACCACCACCGACACCGAGCATGGCCTGTTTGTCAGCCGCGTTGTCACACACTGTTACCGAGCGGCGGCTCGCAGACGCGCGCCGCGAGTTACTCACGCCTGTGCCGGCGCCCATTCCCTGGCGCTGGGGACGGCCCTGCTGGACAATCATCGGCTGCTGAGGGTAGCCGCCGTACATCTGCTGCTGGGGGTATCCGCCGTACATCTGCTGCTGCTGGGGGTAGCCGCCGTACATTTGCTGCTGCTGGGGGTAGCCACCGTACTGCTGGGGAGGCGGGGGGTTGTTGTAGTACTGCTGCTGCTGCTGCTGGTTGTTCTTGCCGGTGAGCTTGGAGAAGAAGCCGCCGCGGGTGCCGCTCTGCTGCTGCTGCTGCTGCTGCTGTTGCTGCTGCTGCTGCTGGGGGGGAGGGGGGCCGGTCGGCGACGCAAACTTATCGTCCTGCGACGGCTGGGGAGCGTCGTCGGCGGGGCTGGGGGGTCAGCGTCCGCAGAGGGCAGGATTTTTCGACACTCACTGGGTCCACTGAGACTTGGGGCCACCGGGAGCCTTTGTGTTCACTGTGGAGTGTCAGTGCTCGATTTCGGTGGCTATTTTCGGCCACATTGCGTTCCCGATCGCCGACGCCGCTGGTGGCCGAAAATATCGATACTTACCATAGAACCAAGTGCCATACTGCGAGTTGAGCCTGTGCGTGTTAGCAGTGAGCTCGATTGCGGAGGTGACGAGTCGAGGTCTTGGCATGGGGCGGTGGGAAGTGGGCAGAGATACTCACTGGGCGACCCATCCATCCGGGAGGGGGCGGGTGTCGGGGTTCGAAGCCATCTGGGTGTGGGATGCGATAGATCTGGTGGGGTGGCGAGGGAGAGCGCTAGGTGGTGTTGGGAGAAGAGGGATGGAGAGAGATGGAGAGATTGGGTGTTGAAGAGGGAAGCGAGATGTACCCGGGGTGGTGGGTGGGTGGGATGGGGCCACAGGAACGCGATGGATCATCCGAGCTACTCGTCGGTGACAGCCGCCACTCAACTAGGCCCACCGTGGAAAAAGTCACGTGATCAGTTACGTCAGCGCTGACTCCCACCCAGCCAGCCAAGCTCGGAGGAAAGGGGCCGCCGAACTGCGCAGCATCACAGGCACCGCACACACACACACACACACATGCACACACACACACAGATACACACAGAACAGTCGCGCACGTTCTCGGCCGGGTTACTAATTACTCGGTGGCAGATTGCTCCCTCCAAGAAAGTTCTGTTCTGGCGCTGCACAGCAATTAGGATCATCATCATCATCATCATCACGCCGATCAGTGTGGGATCATCACGCTCTCGCCACCCAAATATGGGCATGTGGCACACCCCACAGACAAACAGTGCACAGCCCGACCGACCAGCCTGGACGGCGACATGACAGCCGGGCGCCACCGGCCTCCGGCCCGAGGGTCTCCTCTGCGCCCCCCCCCCCCCTCGCTGGCCAAGGCAATGCGCAGCAGCGGCTCGGCATACGTAATGTCAGCAGCAAAGCAGGAAGCGCTCAATCAGCGAAACGCCTGCCTTGCAGAGACCGGGCCAATTTCGGGCGGCAGCGAGTGGCGGGCGGCGACTGCCTTGCGGAGTGGAGTGGCTGGGCGTGGTACGATTGTCGCCGACTTGCGGCGACTGAGCATGGTGGCCCTCTGCGGCCTGCGGCGGAACTGCTGTAGTGATCGTAGTGAACGGCTTATCGCTGCCATAGTATGCATGTCTGTTCGGCGCCCTGAGCCATCATCGAGGGGCGTCTGTCACCTCACCTCGCCTCTTGCCACTTGCAGAAGCGGACATGAGACGAGGCGCGTGCAAAGTGTTCCGGCTGTCCGTTTACCAGCGAATACTGTCCACGAACAACACGGGTGAGAGAGACTTGACCTCGGAATCGCGCTTGCCCTCAGCACCTAGTGCTGGGGCCACATCGCCTTTGGCTGGCAGAATCGATGACCTGCGCACAAAGTCGGTACAAGAGTGATGCATGCTATGCCAGACCTAAATGCTATGCTTCTGATCTGATCCTGATCTGGGCCTCTATTCTTCTTCTTCTTGGCTTTGCGCCGCCCGCTGCCGGCGTGCTCTGCCGGCCGCGCCCTCCTCCGCCCCTCCGCTCCGCGCTCCACGCTCCTCTGCTCTCCCTTCTACTCACGCCAGCTAATGGCTCTCGCGCTGCGGCTCCTCGTCGGGCTTGAGCGTCTCCTTCCAGCGCTCCGCGACCTCGGTGCCACGGAAGACCTCGGCAAGCACCTGGCGGACGTCGTCGACAAACACAAACTCGATGCCGGCCTTTACGCTCTCGGGGACATTCTCGTCAATGTCGCTCTTGCACGCGACGGGGACGACGAGCTTCTTGATGCCGGCGCGGTGCGCGGCGAGAATCTTCTCCTTGAGGCCGCCGACGGGGAGCACTTGGCCGTGCAGCGAGATCTCGCCCGTCATGGCAACGTCGGGGTCGACCTTTGTCCGCGTGAACAGCGACACGAACGCGGTCAGGATCGCCGTGCCCGCCGAGGGGCCCTCCTTGCCAATGCCGCCCTCGGGCATGTGCAGGTGGATGTCGCGGTCGTTCATCGTCAGGTCGGCCTCGCTCTTTGTGATGCCGAGCAGGAACGCGTTCGCCTTGACCCACGACAGCGCAATCTGGGCGCTCTCCCGGATCACCTCGCCGAGCTTGCCGGTAAGCTGCAGGCCGCCCTTGCCGGGCATCGAGGTGACCTCGATCGGCATGACCGAGCCCGAGCCGTTGCCGAGGTAGCCGAGACCGGTCGACACACCCGCGGGGGGAGCCTTGGTGTACAGGCGGTCCTTGTGGTAGACGGGGGGGCCGACATAGTCCTTGAGGTTGTCGGTGGTGACGCGCACGTGGATGCCCTCGGGGACGTGAAGGGGGGCGCGGACGTGGGTGGTGACAGCGACACGCTCCGGCTCCTTGCCGCCCTCGTCGCCAGGGAGGCGCTCGGAAACAGGCTTGACGTCCGCCTCCTGTGTCTCGACAGTGCGCGCAGCCTCAGGGGCAGGCGGCTCCTGCGGCTCGGGAAGCGCCGACTCGCCGAGGTCGTTGACAATCTTGAACGCGGCCTTGCGGTAAATCTTGTCAATGTGCTTCTTGAGGTTGCGCACACCAGACTCGCGGCAGTACCAGCGGATAAGAGTCTCGATGGCCTCGGGCTCGATCTGCATGTCGACGTCCTTGAGGCCGGAAGCCTCCTTGGCCTGCGGGGAGAGGTACTTTTCCGCAATGTTCATCTTCTCGGCCGAGACGTAGCCGTTGACCTCGAGGACCTCCATGCGGTCGAGGAGGGGGGCGGGGATGGTCTCGAGGACATTGGCCGTGCACACGAAGAGGACGCGCGAGAGGTCGACAGGGACGTCCATGTAGTGGTCGAGGAACGACGTGTTCTGCTCGGGGTCGAGCATCTCGAGGAGGGCCGACGCGGGGTCGCCGTTGTGGCCGCGGCCAATCTTGTCGACCTCGTCGATGAGAATAAGCGGGTTCTCGGTGCCGACCTTCTTGAGCGCCTGGATGGGCTTGCCGGGCATGGCGCCAATGTAGGTCCTGCGGTGGCCCTTGATCTCGGCAACGTCGGTGAGACCACCGACAGAGAAGCGGAAGAACTGGCGGCCGAGGGCGCGGGCGATCGACTTGCCAATCGAGGTCTTGCCGACACCGGGGGGGCCGGCGAGACAGATAATCTTTCCCTCGACGGTGCCGCGGAGCTTGCCGACCGCAAGGAACTCGAGGATGCGGTCCTTGACGTCCTTGAGGCCATAGTGGTCCTCGTCGAGCACCTGGTTGGCGTGGGCAATGTTAAAGTTCTCGGGCGAGTGGACGCCCCAGGGGATCTGGGTGAGCCAGTCGAGGTAGTTGCGAGTGACGTTGAACTCGGAAGCCGCAGGCTCGAGGTGCATGAGCTTGTTGAGCTCCTCGTCAAACACCTTCTTGACGCCCTCGGGCATGGCAAGCTTGGCGGCCTTCTCCTTGAAGCGCTCGACGAGCTTGTCCTTGCCGTCGCTCTCCATTCCGAGCTCCTTCTTGATGCCCTTGAGCTGCTCCATGAGGTAGTACTCGCGCTGGCGCTTCTGGATCTTGGACTCGACGTCGCGCGAGATCTTGCTCTGGAGCTGGGCGTTGATTAGCTCCTTCTTGAGGATGAGGAGCGCCTTCTGGAGACGGTCCTCGACATTGAGCGACTCGAGGACCGCCTGGAGGTCGTGGATGTCGCCGGTCGAGACGGCAGCGGCAAAGTCGGCGAGCTTGTCGGGCTCGTCAAAGACGTTGGCGGCAGAGTTGGACATGGTAAACGACGCAACTGGGGGCTGGTTAGTATCTTGCTCCATGTGACGTGACGGCGTGACTCACTCTGCTCGCGGAAAATGGGCTGGAGCTGGGCAATCTCCTTGAAGACCGCCAGGATCTCGCCCATGATAGCACGGACGACCTGCGAATCCTTCTGGTACGGCTCCATGTCGAGGTTGCTGACGTTGGTAAGGGAGATCTCGGGGACGAGGGGGTGGAGGAAACCGATCTGCGACTGGGGCTCGGGAGTGGCGGCCTCGGGCTCTGCGGCCTCGCCCTCCTTGAGGGCCTCGGCGGTCTCCTCGATAGTGGGGACCTCCTTCTCAAAGGAGGCGACCTCGGCCTCGGCCTTGGGCGCGGTGGTCTCGGTAGCGGCAGCCACGGGCGCCTCGGGCTCAGCAGGAGGGGCAGGGGCGGCGGGCGCGGGGACGAGCTCGTCGATGCGGATGCGGCGGTGGGGGTAGAGGACGGCAGTCAGAGTCTCGGGGCGGGGCTCGGGGTCCTCAGTATCGGGCTGGCGAGAGGCGTCCGACGACGAGAACACCGAGGTGATCTGGGCAAAGACACCGACGGGGTGAACCTGGTCGAGGTTGGTAATAACGTCGGAATCGCTGTCGCTGTCCTTGAGGAGGAACGCGCCAATGTACGGCTGGCCATGGGCGATGAGCTCACGGATGGCCTTGATGACGGCAGGCGAGGTGATAGTGACGGCCTTGTAGAAGCCGGGGAACAGCGGGCGGCGGGTGATGGGGAGGGCGAGGATCTGGGGGTAGACCTCGGGGATCGAGGGCTTGGAGATCTCCTTGGAGCCCTTCGAGTCGCCGCTGCCGGGGGGCGGGGGCGGGCCGACGGGCGAGGGAGAGGAGCCCGGCGCCGAGGCGGACGCCGAGGCCGAAGCCTTGGCCTCGGCGCTCTTCTCGGCCGCCTTTGTGCCGTCGACTAGGCTCTCAATCTCCTTGGCGTCGCTGCCCTTCTTATCGCTCTTCTCGCTCTTCTCGACCTTGTCCTTGGACTCGCGGTCCTTGTCCTTGTCCTTGGACTTTTTGTCCTCGCGCTCTCTGTCCTTCTTGCCGTCCTTGCCGTCCTTGTCGTCCTTGTCCTTGCCGTCCTTGTCATTGTTCTTGGCGTCCTTGTCGTCCTTGTCGGCCGAGTTGACCCAGCGCTTGTCCTTGAGGAGACGGGCCGAGGTGGTGAGGCTACGGGAGGAGACGGAAGCGCGGGCAATGTACTCTGCGGCGGCGCGGGAGGGACCTGCGACGGGACCGGACTGCTGGTGGACAATGTTCCGGAGAGCCGAGGACGCCACCCGCCGGGTTGCCGAGGAGGCCGCTGTGGACCGTGCGGCTGCGCGGAGGGGAAGCATGGGGGGGTGTGGGGGGGTGTGGGTGTGTGTGTTGTGCTGCTGTAGTGTGATGAGGTGGTCGGGGGGTGTTAGAGGGTGGTGAGAGGGGTAGTGTGATGTGAGATGTGAGATGGGAAGTGAGATGAAAGCAAGAGTAATCTGATGATGACAACGCCGAGCGACGCTTACCCAGCACAGCAGCGAGTGGAGGATCTCGTCTCGGGCCAAAGCCGGCAGCGACAGCCGACAACCCACAGTGAACAACGGGATCAAATCCATCTGCCGCCCGCCCGGCCCCAGCCCCAGCCCAGCCAATTAGAGTCTGGCGGGGCTCATCGGGATATTAAAATCCAGACTACTAGAATGCTCTGGTTCATTTTCCATCATTCCAATTTCATTTTTGGCTTTTGCTACTTTTTAAAGAAAGAAAACACATTGATTCGTTTCTTCGGGGGGTGACCTACGCAACTGTAAGGAAAGAAAAAAAGAAAAAGACAAGTAGAAAAGAAGAGAAAGAGGGGGAGGATGCCAGAAGGGAAAATTGTTCGAAGAGAGAGAGAGAGAGAGAGAGAGACGGAGAGAGAGAGAGAGAGGGAGGAAATTAGGGAGAATCGCTAAAGTGGAAACCGTATGGGATGCTGCTGGTGGTGGTGGTGGCGATGTGGCGGTGTGATTGCTATAATGTCCATGATACTACGACGACGACGGCTCTGCTCCTTCCTACTCCTCACTCCTGGTCCTGAGCCAACGACAGGTTTCGGCCGAATTAAGAAAAAAGAACTCCCTATCCCCAGGAGACTAGACTCGTTTGCACGAACTCGACCAATGGTCAGACGTCACAGATCACAAACACATGATATGAGAATCTGGCTGGCTTGTTTGTGGCAGATACGTCCTTGCGACGCCTACGAGCGGCGGCTCAGGCGGAAGAGCATCTCGCGGCCAAGAAACTCGCGCTCGCGACGCTCCTCCTCGAGCTCCTCGAGCTCCTCCATGTCGTCATTCTCCTCGAGGTCGCCCGCAAAGACGACAACATCGCCCTCAGACTCCTCATCAGAGTCCTCCTCGCCAGCAGGCGTGCAGGTGATGATAGGGAGAGAGAAAGTAGAAGAGACAATAGAGTGCTCAGATTCGGTGGGCGAGGTAGGCGACGAGGGAGCGCCCTTGCCCTTGGGGGGAGGGGTGACCACAAGAGTCACAGCGCTGTCCGCAGTCCAGGAGCGGAGGGGCATGCGGCGGAGCGACTGTGGGGTGCCGGGGAGCGACGACTGGCGCGAGGTGCGCAGCGGTGCGGCAGAGGCACGCATGGGGCTCTGCGGGGAGGGAGGGAGATCGGCGTAGTGGGTGAGGGGGGGCATCGACTTGGGGCGCGAGAGGCGCGACGAGGTGCGCTCGCGGAGGAACGGCGCCAGGCGCGACGACTCCTTGGACGGTGTCTCGGGGGTAGGCGGGGCGCGAAAGTCGAACGAGGTCCACTCCTCGGTCGGGGTGACAGGTCCCTCCGAGTCGTTCGAGTCGAGCGAGTCGGAGCGGCCGTTGGGACGACGACCAAACTCGTGGTGCGAGCGGGGGCGCTCGGGGCGGCTGGTCATTTTGGCCTGGATCTGGGCAAGCGAGGGGAGGCGTGACAGAGGGCGGTGGCTCGCCTGGGAACGGAGCACCTCGGACGGGAGGGCGTCCGACTGGGTGCGGCCGTGGGCGGTGGCGGCAGCCTTCTGCTCGGCGGTAGTGGCAAACTCGCGAGCCGACATGCGGGGCAGGGCGTCCTGCAGCTGGCTCATGCGGGTAAAGGCGGGACCGACAGGGGTGTCGGTGGAGCGGGGGGTGACAATGACCTCATTGAAGAGGTCGTCGTCTGCAGCAGCAGTCACAACGGTGCTAGGGATCTTGCTGGGCAGCGCATTGCTGGTGGAGCGGAGAGAGACAGAGGCTGCGTGTCAGTCTTGTCCTCGAAACATACAAGCAGATCTACTCACTGTTGCGCTTCTCACGGCGCTCCTTTGCATGCTCAACGACATCCCATAGGGGACGACCGGCAAAGCTCGACTTGTGCTTGAGGCGGGGGACAACTGCGGGCTCGGGACGGGCAACGCCGAGGGGCATCGAGTCCATGAGCTTGGACATTGACTGACCAAAGGAAGGCGAGTTGGGGCCCGAGTTGAGCGCGGCCTCTGCGACCGAAAAGGCGACCGAGGCCGGGTGGTCTCCGCCGATGCGGCAGCGGGGCTCCCACGAGGTGGTGGCTGGGGAGGAGTAGTAGAGGGTGTTCATGATGTTGTTGTTTTGGGATGGGGGGTGGCGTGGTAGTGTTCTTGAGAGGGCGTTGACGAGAGTGTGAGTGCAGGGTGGTGTGAGTTATTGCTTTGATGGGTGAGACCGGCTCTTGAGCGAGATGTGTGTAGACGGGGCCGTCGAGGCAGAGGTTGCCAGAACCAGGAGACGCAACGCAAGTGGGGAACGAAGAGGATGCGTCTAGAGGAGGAAGAGATGCAGCTTGCTACTCGAGAGGAGATGGCGAGTGCACGAGAAAGCGGAGTGAAGGGGTGAGAGCGGAACAGGAACTGTTCTTGATTAGCGACCAGCGGTAGTGAATAGAGGTATCGTGATGGGGAGCGAGGTGCGGCCAGGCGCGGGGAGAGCAGTGGGTATTTCGGTGGGAGGAAGAAGAACAAGGAGGAGGGGGGGGGGGGGGGACCACTGGCTTGATTAGGACCAACAAACGCAGTCCAGGATCGGAAGTCCAGAACAGAGCCGCAGTAGACACGCTGCTACGCGTGGTTCTCAATGGCCGCGGTTACGATTGATAATCTCGGCGTTCGCTGCGAACGTGGTGTTGCGTCACAGAGGAAGATTCTGGCTATCAGAACTGAAGTGGAAGGTGCGTTGATGGGGTGGTTCCAGCGACAGCGTTTTGCGAAAGTCAACAGGTCACGAAGCTGTGAGCCTTGGGGCGGGGGGGAGATGGGGAAATGGCGAGGTCGATGGCCAACAGGACAGCGCTGATGAACTGGACGAGTCTTGAGGCGTTGCCAGTGACCTGAGCTGGAGCTGAAGAGGCAAAACGAATCGAAGGAGGAAGAAGAAGCCGGGGGATAGGAAGAATGGAATGGAGTGGGTTGAAGCAGGTGTGAAGAAGAGGTTGTGAAAGGCTACAAAATAGAATGACCACACAGATGGGCAGAACAGTGGCCGTCCGGTGGCTCGTTTGAGAGGGGGAATGGGGTGAGGGGGTGAGCGGGAGATGAAGGTGGTGGTGAACAAAGAGAAGTTGAGGGAGGAGTTAGAGTGAGGGGGAAATGGGTGTCGGGCTAAGTCACAGCTAACGATGCTGCGTTGTCGATTAGTGTCGTGCTTCAGCTGCAGACTAGAGCGAGGCCAGATGTCGCGGAATAGCTGAAAGGACGGAGAGATGGGAGGCAGAATGTCTGCGTTCGGGAGAGGCGAGAGGGAAATCGATATGTCGGCATCTGCCTGCAGGACGAGGGCGCGGAGGAGGAGAAGACTGAGAGCGCGCTGCGAGTTTTGCCGCGGACTGTGGGTAGGAGTGGGATCTTGATGAAGCTGCCTGGGAGAGCAAAATATCGGTACTACAGTGGTTTGTTGTGAGTCATGATGCACCAGACGGTGTTGGGGGGTGGGGGGTAGTAACGGTAGTGTGAGCTGACGGCGCATACCCGGGTCCGGTACGGTCAGGCATTGTACTGCGGCAGAGGCTGCCAGTGGTCTGTCTGTGAGGTGAGCGTGACTGACTCCAACGTTCCGGAAGGCAGGCAGGCCATCCAAGGACTGGGGCGGAGCTGGAGGATTGCATGATCTAAGGGGGATGGAGGGACGGGAGGGACGGCGGGCTGTGGGRGGGGGGGGGGGAGCACGAGGGAGCATCACCAAAGACAGCTCTGTCAAAGTTCAGCGCTCTGCAGCAGTCGGGCCTGTATCAGATCAGAGCACCTGAGAATAAGCGCGGCGAGCGCAGAAACGGAGCAGCGGAAAAAAGAGGGCACACAGGACGAGGAGAGAGAAGAGAAGAAAACAACAAAACGCTGGCCGTACCTAGAGCCAAAAATCGGAAAGACGGCATACCACAGGTGAATCAAGCGAGAAACATGAGCGAAACCTGACGTGCCGGAAACTAGACAGAGCTACTGCTGCTCAGAGCCTGGAACTCGGCAGCCCGAACCTACGGCCCGGTGGGAGAGCAGAGGCCCCTGGGAACAGCGGGTAGCCCGCACCGGATACTTGCCTCCACCATTGGCCTCACGGGCTCGAAAGCTGAGCCAGGCGGGCGGACATTACCATTCGTGTCTCACCGTTGCCCGCAATGCAGCTCCCTCGTGTCAAACACCTGCCAGATGCTAATGTGGCCATGGTGATGCAGTCATTTTCAGTGTAGTTTGCGGTGGTAGATGACGCGCTCGCTCTCGCACTCGCTTGCCGGCGTACTACCTTTCTTCAATTTCGTCAACACCACAACTTGAACACCCCCCGTCCGCCGTCCGTCAACGGTGCAGGGTGGGTTCAAGTATGGCTGTCCTGGCTAGCGTTTGTTGTTTTCTGGGGGCTCGCAGAGCAAAGGACGAGCAAGATCAGGGTGGAAGCCTTACCGAACAAGCTGTGACGGCAGGGGGTTAAGGCTAGAATGCGTAGACCAGAGACGGGCAGCGAGGGGGGACGGGGTGCTGCCTGTGACGGCATAGCTGCAAGGTCTGGCTGGTCTAGACCTTACCTTTGCTCCCTCGCTCTCCCTCGGCCCCCCCTTTTCGTTTCCTGGCCTGTCTCGGGTTGGTGCTAATTGTTGAACCCAACGGCAGCGCATTAGTGGACCTCGCTGCTCGAGTGTAGTCTGTCTAATCTTGGCCCATCACTGGGCAGCTCAAACCTTGCCTCATACTGATGATGTATTTGATTACGACGGCCATACAAGGACTACCATGCCGCTATGTTCTCTCAGCCTTTTGCCCACTCCACTGCCGTTCACATTAGCTCCACTGACCTGCATGATGATTGTATGCCGGTGCATGATGTCGCTTGGTACCTCAAAGATCAGGCAGCCTTGGCCTCAAGCCTTCGCTAGGGTGGGAAGCGAAGGCCAGCCCGGAAGGTTTGGCTCTCAGCTGCACATGGGCCAACTTCCATGCCACACTTCTGGCAAGTTGAACATTCCATCCTTGCAGCCATCCATCAGCGTACCTGTGTTTCGTGCCCTCCCCCAGCGGGGTGAGGGCAGCTGGTAAGCGCTAGAGTGGAGCAAGACTCCGCCGGACCGATCAAGGCGCACGACAACGTGTTCAGAATGGAACGTGATACATAGTGCATCAGCCACAAAACAGTATGTGACGCCGCAGATTGACACAGTGTGAGCCCCGGCTGTAACTTCCCCTTCCGGGCACAAGGTGTGACATCTGCACGACTCCGCCGTGGCATGCAGTACGTGCTGTACAGTGCAGCGTGTCTTGGGATCTGGGCAGAGGCAGACGCTATTATCGTTTTGCCTACAGAACAGCTGTTGGGGAGGGTCCGGTAGGATAGGGGCCGCCGGGACGAGAAAGAGCATGTTTGTGGTCTGGGGGTCCGGTAACGGCGTGGTGTTTCCCATGGGTTCTGCCACAACAGCTCCGTCAGATCTTGGTCATCAAAGCCGGGGCGGCGGCCACTGAGGGCACAGAACACCGAAACTTGTCTCCAGCCCTCGGCGCACCCGTGCGTGAGGTCTCCGCTCCGCTGTGGGATCAGCTTAACTCACTAAGCTCCAAGGTGGGCTTTTCTCAGCAAGTCTACACGTGGATGGAAGGATTTGTTTTTGAGTTTCGACGCTCCGTTAGCGCGTAAGTGCGAAATGGATCGCCACCCAGCTGGAAGCGGTAACTTTACTACGCACATCCAATTTGGGGTGTAGTTGCTTTCCCTCGTTCCCCTCGGAGGCCCCTCGGTGACGGCGGGGCTCTGCCTGCACCTTGGCAGGCTCTGCAGTCGACGACCTGCGCTCGGCGTACTCCTTCCCCTTTGTTCAACAGAGTGGAACCCGAGAGCGTCCTGTTACCCGAGGCATGTTGGAGCATTGGTCTCATCCTCATCGTTTGCCTGGGTTTAATCGCTGCTGATAACATGCAAGGGGGACACGGATCACAATGCTCACTCAACCTTCCCTAATTGCTCGTGAGCAAGTCCACCAATGTGGCCATGCCCTGACAACCACTGACGGTCGCTCCGCGATGCGCTAAACTACTGACGGAGTTCACGCGAGAATTAAGCACAGCGCCACCGGCTGGGAGGATCTGGAGACGTCCTGTCAGTTCCCATCGTAACTTTGCTGGCCGGTGTTTCAGACTGGCTGGCCGCTGTTGTTTGGCAGGAGGGTTTGTCTACGGCCTGACTTTTTAGCTCTGGCTCAACAGATAGGCTGGGGAGTCGTCCGCGGGGGCATGTCTGATACCCTGGGTGCCTAGACTCCGCACTCGGCGCAGGTACGGTGACCATGCATAGGTGCGGCGTGGCGAACGGAGGTCGGCGGGTGAGTAGGGACTGCAGTCAGCAGGCTACTGTACGACCCTTGGCCCTTGGCGAGCAGTCACCGGTGCGTATGGGAGGTGTCTCTACAGAAACTACCGCTCTGAGCAGGGCGTGCCGCCGAAAGCAGACGGGAAGGCAGAAGCCGAGCAAATAGGCAGTGCTGATGAAACCAAGAGCCTCGAGCCGCATGGCAATAATGCAAGCCCGTGGTAATACGAAGCCGTTGTCCGTCCCGTGGTAATACGAAGCCGATGTCGTCGATGCTGTCGGATCTGCCATCGAACAATCAAGGCGTCCCGGATGAGCATCGGGCTCGAAATTACACAGCCTCCCAGCATCCAGGAAGGTATGAGAAATGCGCA
Source organism: Apiotrichum akiyoshidainum (assembly GCA_002973495.1). NCBI lineage: Eukaryota > Fungi > Basidiomycota > Tremellomycetes > Trichosporonales > Trichosporonaceae > Apiotrichum > Apiotrichum akiyoshidainum. The sequence continues at coordinate 44,685 of PQXP01000067.1, read as the reverse complement.
AAACGTGCAGTGGCGTCGCTCCGGCAGCATCGGCAGCCTGGGCCAAAAGCCAGCCGCGGGAAGGCGGCCGGATGTGTCTGGAGTCAATTCCGGGTTTGATTCTTTCATTTACACAATGTCTTACCGTGCCACATGATTGCCATCAGCTGTACTCACGGCGTCATAAGTCTCGGCGGACGGGTGGCTTTCATGCGTCTCCTCGGGCCTGCGGACAAACGACAGTCAGACACCTCTACTGAAGTCTGCCAGACGCCCAAGCAGCCCTTTGCGTGCCCTGTCAACTTGTCCGTTATCAGTAATACTTTGAACCGATACCGCGTCGTCATTCACCACCGCCAGCGCTCCACATTCGCATTCCGACGACACGGATCGCGACGCGCATTACGCACATGGGTTCCCTGCTTTGGAAGGTGGGCAGCGCGCTCTTGATACTGCCAAAGTCCCGACTAACCGCCTCCGAACAAGTATCATGCTGCCTTTCGCCCAGCAGTCGGTGCCGGAGGTCGAGCTGACTACAGACTTGTTTAGTTCGGAGTTCAACAGGGTGTGGCGCACCCCAGATCCCAGATCCAGGTCCGAGGACGGCGTACGTGCTAGCCGGCACTGTGCTGTGCTCGTTTGATCGCGCAAGGCAGGAACGCGACGACGTCCCTCAATTAATTTGCCGTACGCGTCCGTCTGCAGCGAGCCCCGCGCACCCTGGGAGCGGCAACGCAACCGCGACTGCAAACTCGAGACGTCGAGCGGAATGCAATCCCTAACCCGCAGACCCTGGCCGAAGCGTCCGCATGTTGCTGTCAGCAGAGCGCGCGACGTTGTGGGACTCTCAGTCGAGGCACTGAGGATTGCGCCAGGTGGAATCCGGTCGGAAAAGGCAAAAACATTTGGCTTCGTTCTCTACAATTGCGCAGACACTTTAGTTCAGCAGAAACACCGGGCCAAACTTCTAGACGCCGGGTCATTGCTTGTTGCCGTGCTGGTGATCATCGCCTTCGTTGACTAAGAAATACTTTCTAGTGATTCTAGGAGGAGTGCCTATCAATCGCCCTCGGTGTGGTGGGCGCTCTTCCGATGTCGTAGCCGAGGCGGAGCCCGAGGGTGAGGTCCGATAACTTGCAGGTGATGTCACGACAGCCCTTCGGTCCAGCCGGTATTCCCTTTGCGGAAAGCGAAAGAGCGGCCCATATGGTGTATTCTCGACAGATCGCGAGCACTTCCCGTCCTTCGGGACAAAAAAAACAACGTTCCCACAGTTAGACTATCCTCCGAAGCCTCCAGCGAGTGCGACCATGTTTTGAACTCTGTTGTGGGAAACTCGCAAGAAGCGGCTGGTGAGTGCTGATATCAGGCGCGCGTTATTTATCATAGGTTCTAGAAAGGCGGGACGCGGCGCCCAGCGTCGTCTTTAACAGAGTTGCGGCGCTGGCGAACTCTGCCCCCTGAGACGTACCTTGGAGTCGTACTGCGCGGATGCCGTCCTCGGTCAGCCTTGACGGCGGATGGGTGTCTGGAACGCGGCTCCCAGCCCTGCCTTTCCGTCGGTTTCTCGATTTATTGTTGATTTTCGTTTCATTTTTGGGCGTGTCAAGAGTATTGGGCCGTTCTGCGGACCCGGGAGGACCGTTGCTCAAGGTTGGCTCTCGACAGACGGAAGCAGACGAATGTCTTGTCATTGGAGCTGGAGTGTGCTGCCACTTGAGAGCAGCAAGAGGTTGCCCATTCCTTGTCACGGCTGCCCAAACTAGCCGGCCTTTTCTTGTCGGGACAGTGACGACTGTGATTCGCAGAGGCGCCATCGGCTCACGGCCTCTCGTGTCTTCCACACATCGGGTATTGTCTGTGGGGCGAAGAACGACTGGGTGTTTGCAGAGGTGGCATACTGCTCGTGGTGGTCCATCTGACACGCTCACTTTGCGCCACTCATCTTGGTCAACGGGGAGGAGAGGCAGCTGGTTCCCGCTGCTTCCTGTCGTGCGGCGCCACCATGATACAGAAGCCGCCACGCGGAGACATCACCGACGTACACCACTGCCACTTGTGACCATCCTCTCATTGAAGTCAGGCGGTGTGACACGTACGCACAGCTCGCATAGCTTCCGACACGACGAAGAAACGGCCCACAAGGCCGCCGTTCGCTGCCTGCCACATTCACCGCCTTGCGACTTCCGATGAGAACAGGAACCGCTGCTGACCGGTCGACGAGCACGTTGCTGCCGAGGAGTGACAGCACCGTGCCCTCGCGTGTCAAGTCGCGGCGTCGGCTTCTGTCCGCAGGGTCCAGTTGTGGGTTCTCAGTGCCACTGCGGAGCCCAAAACGACAGCAACAACAAGCACACGGCACGGCGCATGTCAAGGAACGCCGCAGGAACACCAACTCTGAACCAACTCTCACCAGGTCCGCCCACGATCATGCACTGTGCTTGCATCCAAACACCGGGGACGGTGGAGAGGAGAACAATAAAGAGGCAGCGTCAGTGGATCTCCTCGAATCATATCTGAGGTGCGCACTCCAACGCCCACGGCCGTCCGCCGGGCCAGGCCTCGCGTAGAGTAGATTCAACAGAGCGCCCTGATATCTGGATGTAATGATTGTGGTCCGACAGTACCAAGCTTGCGTGTGGGCTGACGGATCGCGGGATGCAGTCACCGGACACCCAGGACGGACTCTCGCAAAGCAAACGCCGCCGCGGGGACTGATCAGACGCCGTGACGGCGTTTGACGGCGGCGAGCAGTACACTGCGCGTCCGACGGGGACCTCATCGAGCTCATCGCATCACCGGACGACGGTATGGCACGTGCCGGAGGCAGAGACGAGAGGAAGAGCACGCGGAGGTTGCGTCCCGGTGATGTTGTTGGTGCAATTAGGCCTCGACTCTGGGACCTGGATCTGCTGCTGGGTGCAGCAGCGCGCATACCAGTGACTCATGCGCACAGACTGCTGCGTGTATTGCAGCACAAGATTGTCAATCGGTGATATTGCCATCAGTAGTACACACGAGGGGCTGCTCCGCGGAATGGTCCCAGCAGCATTCCAAGTTTAGAGGCGCGATCACCGCCACACTGGCGTCAAGGCGCCGGAATGAAACGAATCGTGAGAATAGCACAGTGGCCACATGGCCCCGCTGTCCCTCCCCCACGCGCTCTACTCGAAGGGTCGCATCTCAGCCCTCCCTCCTCGTAGGTTCCACCAAGCCGCGGTATTCTGAAGGCGGAGGGCTCGGACGGGAGCCGATTGTGCCACTCGACCGCGCAGAGGAGTGCGGCGACCGGCCGGCCGCTGCCGCCTCACGCACATTCCAGATGATGGCGCCAAGCTGGCAGACTCGACCCGCCTGCTGGCGGCCCTGTGCCCTGCGAGCTGCGCTACCTCGTGCGCCGCCAGCACCGAGGTGTGCGTGCCTGCGCACATGCGCGCAGCCAGCAGCGTGCGAACCCTTCTGCCGTTTCCTCCTCGGGCAAACGGCAGGTAGGCGACAGCAGCTCTCTGACTGACACACGACAGACCGCCCGCCGGCGAGCTCTCTTCTTCCTCATCCCGTTCGTCCGCCCACCCCGCACCTCCCACCTCCCACCTCCCACCTCCGACCGCCAGCGGCATTGCACAGCGCATAGACGGCGGCGTCCAGGCCCGCAGGTCGCACTCCAGCGGCCACCCACGATCGTCATAAACTCTATGCGCCCATGTGCTGCCACCCCGCCCCCACCCCCCAACCCCACCCCCTATCGCCTTCCGTCATGTCGTCATGCATCTTATCCGACGCCCAAGGTTTGAGCGCCGCAAATGAATGCGACAGCCAGCCAGCCCACTTGTCGCAGCGAAACACCTACTTACCTTGCACCTGGCACTGAACGACAGCTGGCACGACGCTGGCGCTGGCCCTGATGACCACCACCCGCCACTATGCAGGCCCGCGCCGCTCGTCTCAACCTTCTCGCTCGGGCCAGCCCCCTTCCCTGTCCCTTTCCCGTGCCGGTGTCGTTCCCGCCGTCCTTCCCACCATCCCCGCCCACCACTTGCGCTCCCCTCGCGCTTCCCGCCGCGAGAGGACTCGCCTGTGACTCGCCCGTGACAGCCTGTGACTGCCTGTGACTGCCTGTGACTGCCTGTGACTGCCTGTGACTGCCTGTGGCCAACCCTCGTTCGTTCCGTCCTTCCTGCCGCGCACCAGTCCAGTTCCAGTTCTCGGCGGCGGCAGCAGCAGCAGCACACTGGAAACCGTATCTGACGCACCGTGGAGCCGAGGATTGCAGATTGGACATGTGCCTGCCTTGCCACTGGCAGTGCTGCAATGATTACGGCTCGCGCGGCGGCTAAGGTTGGTGATGCCGGCGCGATGGCGATGGACATGGCACGAGGCGTCATGGCGCGGCGGCGAGTCCGCTTGCACTGCCGCTGCTGCCACTCGGCGGGGACGCATTGCTGCATCGTCTACATCAGAATACTACAGACAAGACAGGCGCCACGGTCGCTTAGGCGGAAACCTTGTCGAGGAGGGCGGTGAGCTTGGCGGGGACGGCGCCGGCAAACTCGTCAATGACCTGGCCGTCCTTGTAGGCCTTGAAGGTAGGCATGGCCTTGACGTTCTGGTCCCTGGCGATCTCCTAATGCGGGTGTCAGCAGCTGTCCTGGATATCCCCTTTTCTTGGTGTGTGTGGTGTGGTGTGTTTCTGGGGCCAGAGCACGGATATCTCTGCCAGACCCCAGATCTCTGTTCATTCTACATTTCTCCCTCTCGGTCCTGCCGTCCACTCTCTAGGCGCCTCTCGGTGCTGGCAGCTGACTCGCGGCGGCTGCCCTCGGCTGCTCGGCTCCATGTGCCGTGGGAATCAACACATGCGAACCTTCTAGACGGGCTAGACGGGGAGCTCGCTGCGCGTGCGCGCGAGCCATGTACCCGTGCCCGGCACAAGGAACGCCCTGCACCGTATCATTCTCCCATTCCGGAATGAACTGAACTGAACGCTACCAGCTGCCGCGATGGGTAACTGGCACTAGATCTTGGAGTAAACCTAGGCCAGCTCCAGCTCCGAGCGAGCGCGATCACCGAGGTCCTTTCGGGGGCCCATGAATGAAGGCCTCAACGGCATATTGCGTTAAAGCGAGTCGAGATGAAAGGATGGCTGGACCTGGGCACCGATGACGTCGGAGATTGCAAGGGACAGCAATGGGGGAGGACGGTGGACGCTGCACGTGACGGCCGCAGCACGCGGCGGTCATGTGTAGCTGATGTGGAGAATGAGGAGGCTGGGATGGGCGTGGCAGGTCATGGTCGTGGCAGATGGCCATTGGACTCGAGTGGATGGATAGTGGAGGCTGGCCTCGTGTGAAGGGGCGTGTGAATCTGGGAGAGACCTCACAGCCCAGCTAACAGTTCCAGAAGCTGAAGGCCAGCGTGGGAGCTTGACGTTGACAGCGGATCAGGCCCCGCATCTGGCTGACACCAGCGAGGAACCGCTGCAGCTGCAAGTCATGTCTCACGAGCAGAACAGCGGCTGACCACCAACACTGGTACCTTCAACAACGCTCACACCTCGGAGGTGCTTCCCATCACGCCGCCACCCCCAGCTAGCACTGACACTGTCCCCAGGTCACGGCTGGCGGAGGGATGGGGCCCAACAGTCCGGACGAGTGGAGAAGGACATTGCAGGCAAGCAGTTGCTCACGTACTGTCGAGCGCAGCAGTCGAGCGCAGCGGAGCCGAGCGCAGCAGGCTCAGCAGCGACGAGCCGCTCACCCTCCACCGACTGACCAGCAGCCTGCACCAGCAAGCCGCCGGTCGCGGACAGACCAGGCTCATGCAAGTCTCCTCCGCGAGGGCATATCCATCGGGCTTGGCGGCCAACAACCGGGCGTGTCATGAATCCGACACGACCGGACCTCCACCAACCGTCCATCCAACTCGAGCGATCGATCCTCTTCGGCCGAAACGAAACGAAACGAAACGAAACGAAACGACACACACAAACACCACACACACACGAAAGGGCTTCTTGCTGACTCACCTCCTGCTCCTCGACGTCGACCTTGGCGAACTTGACGCCGGGGTACTTGGCCTCGAGCTTGGCGAAGTGGGGGCCGATGAGCTTGCAGGGGCCGCACCAGGTGGCCCAGTAGTCGACAACGACGGGCTCGGAGCCGGCGATCTGCGTGTGAGTGGGCTGGGTTGCAGACAAGGTAGAGGGGTTCGGCAGCTGGAAGACGGGAGATGAAAGGCGGCAGATAACAGCTAGTCTCGCAGATCAGATGGCGGAAGCGCACGAGCGAGCGGCCGCCGCTAGCATGCTGATATGAGATAGACGCGTCGCGTCGCGTCGCGTTGCGCCAGCGTCATTCGCCCGCCGCCGCGACGGTGGAGCATGCCTGGACCGCCGTGACCGTCGTGAGGCATGACCGTGACACTGCCTGCGGGTACGGCTGCCGCTGCGACACAAACATGCAGGCGAGCGACGCGTCTGGTCATTTTCATTTCCCAGTTTCACCGGCCCCGGCGCGACAGACAGCGCGTGTGCACCGTTGCGCTGCACCGGTGTGCACCGGCGCCCCGTGCACGTACACACGCGCTGTCGGTCGTTCGGACGCAGCGGCGGGCGGCGGAGTAACCATGGCGCGGCGGCTCGCACCGACCGCGGCGCGCAAGGTTGCGGACCGGCCCCGCATTTGGGGGACGTGTTGGTTTCGCTTGCCTGTCGGCTTTATCTGCGCGCGGCTGCGTGTGGTTGTTCCGATACGGCCCGAGAGAGAGAGGGGTGTGGAGGGGGGATACGTACGAGAGTCTTGAACTCGTCAAAGGACTGGATAGCGTGGACCATTGTGGGAGATGTTGTTTGTGGTGGTGGTGGGTGTGGGTGTGGTGGGAGGAGGAGAAAGAGAGAAAGATGATGGCGGGAAAAGAATGCGATGGAAACGGGGAATGAAAACACGGCGCCACCAGCTGGGGTAGGGGCTTTATACTTCCGTCATTAGGGGATGGATGATGTTTAGTCAGCCCACCGCAGCCGCAGCACGACTCTGTCGCTTGCAGTAATATGATTATCCAGCACGGTCCAACTGCGCGAGATTGCAATGGTGGGATCGGATGGATGACACAGCGGCTATATGCATACGGACGCGGTTGATTCTGCAGTCGATGTCGTGTCCTGGCTGCCAAAGTGGCATGCCACAACACGCGACAAGCTTGGGGGAGTGGCAGCAATCACGTCATTCATTGTAATATGATCAAGACAATACACACTTTACTCGCTATCTCACAGTGTCGCATCCCTCGGTCAGCCATGCCCATGTCACACCCATGCTCGTGCTCGCACATCCTCTCGCTCAGCTTCACTCTTTCATATCATCCTATGGCACATGTGCATGCGCTTTGTACTGCTGCTTCCTCACACCACTACAAGCTGCTGCTCGATTTAGAGCTTGGGGGGAGCGGGCTGGAACTGGGCACCCTTGTCGATCGAGGGGCCGAGCTCAGCGACGGCAGTGGCAATGAGGGCCTTCTCGGCCTCGTCAATGTTGCCGATGGGGAGAATGTTCTCGACACCGTCACGCTGCATGTTAGTGGCAGGTCAACTTGTATCAACTTACGCCAAGCTCAATGTTGACCGAGAAGTAGGCGACGTTGGAGCCAATCTCCTTCTGGATGGCGGCACCGCCGGCGGCGGCCTCGAGGTCAATGTACGACTGGACGACAGTCGACTTGCCGGCAAAGGCAGCCTGGAGGACGAGGTCGGCAAACTTGGCACCGGCCTGGGCCATCGAGAGGGTGGCGGATCCAAGACCGTCCTTGGCCTTGACGACCTCGTCACCGCCGAACTGGATGCGGTGGACAAGGGCGTCGCGCTTGGCCTTGTCGCCAAGGACAGCGGCGGGGATCTTGGGCTCCGACTGGGTGAGGACGGGGACGATGGTGGCACCCGAGTGGCCGCCAATGACGGGGACCGAGTACTTGTTCGAGTCCTGGGGCTGGCCAACGACCTCGGAGACAAAGGTGGCGGCACGGACAATGTCAAGGGTGGTGACACCGAAGAGGCTGGGGGATTAGCATAATGGGGATAAATCGCCGACCATCGGCTCGAGCGGGTGCGACTTGTGCGCAGACGCCACGGCCCGAGCTCCGATCGCGGAAACCTCGAGCCCGCCCGCCCGCATCGCCACGATAGAACACGTACCGCTTGGGGTCGTAGCAGCCGGCCTTCTTGAGGGTCTCGGCAAAGACGGGAACGGTCGAGTTGACGGGGTTCGAGATGACGAGGATGAAGGCCTTGGGGGCGGCGTTGGCAATAGCCTGGGCGAGGGTAGCGCAGATACCAGCGTTGATCTGGAGACTGTGTCAGTGAATGATAACGGGAGGTTTCACTCGGGAGGAAGCATCCGGAGACTCACTTTCTGTTAGCCGGAAGTAGCATTGATAACCAGTGTCAGCGCTCGGATTTAACGGAGAAAAAGGACTAGACATACGAAGAGGTCGTCACGGCTGCGGGCATGTCAGTGGATGCTCTCTAGAGTGGGATGATGGACCGCGAGAGGGTTGTTGTACTCACGTCATGCCGGGCTTGCGGGGGACACCAGCGGGGATGACGACAATGTCGGCACCGGCGAGGGCCTTCTCGGCGCCGTTGTCGGCGGGGAGGAAGCCGGCAACCTTGGCGGGGGTGTTGATGTGCGAGAGGTCGGCGGCAACCTGTGGTTATGCGTCAGCGGCGGGCGTTCGGATTAAAGCAACCGGCGGCAGCGAGGGTGCGGCGCAATGTGGGCATAGGGAAAGGGGTAATCTGGTTGGTACGTCGGGTGCGAGCGACCAACGGGGGGCGGACAGGGCCGCAGTGCAGAGTTGCGTGGGCCGGGGGATGAGAAGAAACTTACTCCGGGCGAGTTGACGACATCGTAGAGGGAGAGCTCGGTGACGAGGGGGTTGAGCTTGAGGAGAAGCGAGAGGGGCTGACCGATACCACCTTGAGGGGGTTAGCTGACTGCTGCTGCTGCCACGTAGTGGTAGTAGAGGGGGGGGGGTGGGAGACAACGTACCGGCGGCGCCGCAAACAACAGCCTTGACCATATTCTGGGGGGGCGTCAGTGGGGGAGGGTGCTTGTGTAGAGAGGAGGAGAGACGGCGTGCTCACGATTGATTTGTTTGGAGGAGGGGAGGGAGAGATGAGGAGAGAGAGAGAGATGGAGAGATGGGGAGGATGAGAGATGCGAGGTCTTAAGCAACAAAGCAACCACCACCAGCAGCACAGGTAGTGTGGGGGAGGCTGGGATTGTATCTGGGGCAACGGCATTCAATCCACCCAGCCCAGCCCAGCCAGGGTGGAATCGGGACCGGGGGACGCTGTGACCGTGCGCGCGCGGAGGGAAGGCACCGAGCATCCGGGCATCTCTCTGGGGTGGGGGCGAGGACCCGGGTGGGACTGCCACACTCCTGCTCCTCTGCTGCAGCCGAGGGAAGGCAAGGGAATGTCACAGAGACTGACTGTATGGTGGTGGTGGTGGTCCACGTCATGTGTTTCCCAGCCAGCCTTGACTGTGATCCATCCAATCGGGATCCATCATACACCGGCTACCTCTGGCTCTGGCTCTCTGGCTATTACATCCACCCGTATCCCGCTCTTTACGTAACACAATACAGAGCGGAAGAGAGCGGCTCTGGAGCGAAGCAGCGAGGTCTGGAACAAAGGAGAGTGATAACATCATTAGTACACGTGTAATTAAAACTACTATATTACGTAACAACTCTCCCTTGATGTCCGGTTCGATAGGAAGTGGCAGTCTCTTTTTGGTGACGAAAGGACCACCCCAGCCAGCCAGGGAAAAGTTCACTGCACCACCACCCACCCACACCCGACTCGGACTTTTTCTTTCCAACCTCTCTCATCTCTTGCTCCTTTCTTTCCCCTTGTCTCCAACAACAACAACAACAAATCCCCTCCACCATGGACTCGTACCAGACCCCCCTCTCCTCGTGAGCATCCACTTGGCACTCTCTCGCTGACCCCAGGCGCTATGCGTCCAAGGAGATGTCCAAGCTCTTCTCCAACGGCGTGAGTCTCATTTTCTTGTAGCACGTTCGTAGCAACCCCCCCCCCGCTCACCCTCTAGACCCGCTTCGGCACCTGGCGCAAGCTCTGGCTCAACCTCGCTATCGCTGAGAAGGTACGCATCTGTTACTCACATCTCCCCACTGACATGCCAGGAGCTCGGCCTCCCCATCTCGGACAAGGCCATCGAGCAGATGAAGGCCCACCTCGACCTCGACGAGGCCCAGATGAAGGTCGCCGCCGAGGAGGAGCGCAAGCGTCGCCGTGAGTAGAACATCGTCAGCGGGTCATGTCGGGCCCGGGTGGGGCACTGGGGAAAGCCGGCACATCAAACCGAGCTCAGACGGGACTGCTTTGCACCCAAGACATTGCTCGGACCTCCACATCCGTGCTCCACCCCACTCAACGAGGCCCCCGCCCGTCAGTTGGTAGTACATTTGCCTGACTCTCTAGACGACGTCATGGCCCACGTCCACACCTTTGGTACCGTTGCCCCCGAGGCCGCCGGCATCATCCAGTGAGTGTGCAGTTAGCAACAGGCGCTTACCTCCAGCCTCGGTGCCACCTCGTGCTTCGTCACCGACAACGCCGACCTCATCTTCCTCCGTGACGGCTTTGACATTCTCATCCCCAAGCTCGCCATTGTCATCTCGCGTCTCTCGGCCTTTGCCAAGCAGTACCGTGACCTCCCCACCCTTGGCTTCACCCACTTCCAGCCCGCCCAGCTCACCACTGTCGGCAAGCGCGCCACTCTCTGGATCCAGGAGCTCCTCTGGGACCTCCGCAACCTTGAGCGTGCCCGCAACGACCTCGGCTTCCGTGGTGTCAAGGGCACCACCGGCACCCAGGCCTCGTTCCTCGCCCTCTTTGACGGCGACCACGCCAAGGTCGAGGCCCTCGACAAGCGCGTCACTGAGCTCTTTGGCTTCCCCTACGCCTACCCCGTCTGTGGCCAGACCTACTCGCGCAAGATTGACGCCGATGTCCTTGCTCCCCTCGCCTCGTTTGGTGCTTCGGTCCACAAGATGGCCACCGACATTCGTCTCCTCGCCAACCTCAAGGAGATTGAGGAGCCCTTCGAGAAGGACCAGATTGGCTCGTCCGCCATGGCCTACAAGCGCAACCCCATGCGTTCCGAGCGTCTCTGCTCGCTCTCGCGCCACCTCTTCACTCTCCAGCAGAACGCCCTCATGACCGCCTCGGTCCAGTGGTTCGAGCGCACCCTCGACGACTCGGCCAACCGCCGCGTCACCCTCCCCGAGGCCTTCCTCACCGCCGACATTCTCCTCACCACCCTCCAGAACGTCTGCGAGGGCATGGTCGTCTACCCCAAGGTCATTGGCCGCAGGATATCTCAGGAGCTCCCCTTCATGGCCACCGAGAACATTATCATGGCCATGGTCAAGGCCGGCGGCGACCGCCAGGAGTGCCACGAGAAGATCCGTGTCCTCTCGCACCAGGCCGGCGCCGTCGTCAAGGAGCAGGGCGGCGAGAACGACCTCATCGACCGCGTCAAGGCCGACCCCTACTTTGCCCCCATTGTCCCCCAGCTCGACGCCCTCCTTGACCCCTCGACCTTTGTCGGCCGCGCCCCCGAGCAGGTCGACTCGTTTGTCGCCCAGTGGGTCGAGCCCGCCCTCAAGCCCTACGCCAAGACCCTCGAGAACATCAAGGCCGCCGAGCTCTCCGTCTAAGCGCGATGCGCTAGCGGCGCGGGTGCGCGCAGCGGCAGCTGCAGCACTCGCGATCTGGTCTGGTTGGAAGGGAAGAAGGCATTACACACACACCACACACACACACACCTGCCCCCCGCGGCAGCACTAGTCAATCTCCATTTATCGAGTCCACCCCCACACATGCGTGCGCGTGCACAGCACCGTGTACTGGATGCATTACAATAGGTTGTGCGCAGCACCAGCCGCAGCAAGGAGCGGGGCAGAGAGCGGATGCACGAGGCGCACGAGAGCACGGGCTGCAGCAAAGGCATAAGGGGGATATCATGTCGGGTTTCGTATGGTCTAGCTACTCGGTCGGGTCTCTGGTCTGGTTTGGCGGAACGGTTCACGTTTGGCGGAACGGTTCACAAAAAAAGGTCTAGCAGGAGTAAGCCGCGGCCGCGGTGCGCGCGCAGCAGGGCGCAGTCTGGTGGAGCAGTGCGAGGCGCGGACGAGCCAGCTCGCTCTTGCCTGCACTGCTTTGCCGTCCGCGCCACACGCACACGTGCTGCTCGCAGCCGCAGCCGCAGCTCGCCTCGCGGCGGTGGCGGCGGCGGCTTAGGTGGGCCTGAGCTGGGCGATCTGCTCGTCGGTGAGCGGGCAGTCGACGTCGGCGGTGCTGTCGAACGAGGGGGCAATGGTCGCGGAGAAGATGCGGAGCCAGAGCTTGAGCCTGTAGTTGATGCTGATCTGGCGCCTCGACTGGGTGCCGCCTGCGCCGCACGCGGTGGCGAGCGCGTTGAGCATCTCGCTGTTCGGGTCGTTGACGGCCGAGTAGCTAGGCGTCAGTTCTACTGGCTCCCGAGGCGAAACGGGTACGTCGGCAGCCACTCACTTGAGGTAGAAGGGGAACTGGAAGCTCGAGATCTTGTACGCCTCAAAGTTGACATTGTTGATCTTGCCGCCGCCGAACGCGCCGCCCTTGTACTTGACCTCGGCGTCAATGGTCTTGAAATCGGCATCGAACCAGTTGGGGTTCGTGACGCTGCGGACATGTTAGCTGCTGCTGTGCATGAATCCAAGGCCCTGTGCCAAGTGGTATCAAACCTGCGACACGATGCGCGACAGCGGCAGCCAGGCGGCGGGCGCTCGAGCACTTGTCCGGCGCATTCCTGTGCAAGCCACTGGGCGCGGGCCACATAGCACCACAACAGTGTCCGATGTCCGGCCACATTGTTGTTGTTGCCACTCGTACTCACGAAATGGAGAGGTTGACGGCGACGTTGAAGCTGTGCGTCGCAGTGTCGAGCATGGTCGAACCCGGCGCGAGCGCAATGTCGTTGAGGGTGATGGCGGGCGGGCGGATGTACTGCACGATTAGCGCAGCCTAATCAGGAGCAACTTACCATCAACACGGTGAGAATGATACTGATGACGAGGAACAGCGTGATGCTGAGGCAGCAGCAGACGAGGCGGAGTGTGCCCTTGACTCCGCCGCCCTGTGGACCGTCAGCATTATTCTCCAACGAAGCGAAACGGGGAGGCAACCGAAACCGACACGGCAAGGCTGCGGGGCAGCTGGGGGGCTGCACTGCGGCAGCGGCTGCGCCATGGATCGCAGCGGTACGAGGCACAAACTGCAGCGGAGCAGAGGCTGCCACTCTGCAGAAAGCATCAAGAGCGGACTGCTGCTTGAGGCGGCCGGATGCAGTGATGTGCCGCGTCGGTGGCCGAACCCAACTCCCCGATCGAGAAGGGAGGCAGGGACAATGTCTCCCCCTTGAGATTCACGCCGCCCCTATCCCTCTGCTGCAACTCGATGCTGCCGAACACACTCGACGGCTCTGTACTCACGCGGAACCACTGCTTGCCGCGCTCGTCCTTGCGCCACATGCGCAGGATGCCCGTGGAGCGGGGCGGGGGGCCCATGGCGGCGAACGAGGACGTCGGCTGGTGGAGGCCGGCACGACCGGGGCGGGCACGCTCGGTGCCGCCAATCTCGCCGAGGTTGTTGACGCCATCGAGGTCGTCGGGGTGGGGCTTCTCGGCGCCGACGCCCTTGGGTGTCTGGATCGTAATGGAGGTGGACGACGAGGTAGGGGGGAGCTTGTCGGACGCAGCACTGTCGCCGCCGCTGCCGTAGTGGCTGTACTCGTTTGTGCTCTGGTGGGCGTACGTCGGTGTGGTAAAGTCCTCGCCCTCACGTCCGCCGTACTGACCGCCGGGGACACCAGCTCCGCCTCCAGGAGGGTTGGCGGCGTAGGGGTCCCGGTAGGTGTTGTAGCTCATCGCGGGTGTGCGTGTGCGGGGTGTCGCTGGTTCTGTTCTGTGCTCGCTCTCTACCGTTTTGCCGGGGCGTTTTTGTCTGGTTTCTGCCGTGCGTCGGTGTTGAATAGAGAGTCGGTGAGGGAGAGAGAGAGAGAGGAATGTGGGTTGGGATGGAAGAGGAGATGAACAGAGAAGATGAGACCCAGGTTCGCGGTCGACCACATGTGGACGACGACCACCCGCAAGAAAGAGGGTGGTGGTGGCCATGGGAGCACAGCAATTAGCTGCGGGCACACTGTGGATAATACATTTCACTTTCAAATCTATTAATAATCTGATTACAAGCGTTACTTCTAATGTCCCTCTGATACCCCGAAATGCCACCTCATTTCGGTGCCCCGCGGCCTCCCGGTCTTTGAACGAAGCGCAAAGCCAGCTCGCACACGACGAGCAAGACTAGTCGGATCGCGACAACTGCAGTATCAACAGCAACAAGAACTTTCTCAAGGGATGGTCGACATCAAGGACTGGCTTGTCGCCGCAGCCGGTAGTGGGTTTTTGTTTTCCATGGGCCATCTAACCCGCAGCCCTCGCGTCGGGCGAGGTCGTCAAGCCGGCCACGCTGTCCTATCTCGACGCAATGAACGCGCTGGAAGTGAGTGTGCAGCTGTCTTAATGCAACATACATAGCTGCTGCTACCTGGATTCGCACCTGTTAGCTGCTGACGGCAGATTATGGATCCCGCAATGGACGCCGGCACCTCCTTCTCCCCACGCAGCGCATTTGACCCGCACGCCGCATTGTCGGCTACCGAGCTCGTGTGGGTCATGGACGAGATGACCGCGCGCGAGGTGGCCTGGCTGCGCGGCTCGACGATGGCGCAGACGCTCTTCACGTCGCTGCACTACCACAACGCGCTCGATCTCGCGCCTGCCCCTGGCCTGAATCCTAGCGGTATCCAGTTCCAGGCCGCCGAGCTCGCGTGCGTCGCGCTCCGCGCGTTCGTGCTCGCGTACGCCAAGGCGGTGGATATCGTCTATGCCGCGCTGCTAGACACAAATGGGCCGGCAAGGGACGGCGAGGACGTGTGGCTCGACGCATACGGCATCCCGCTCGAGACGACCGAGACGCCCGAGGAGGTCGTCGGATATCTTGAGCAGATTATTTACTGGCTCGAGGACCGCGTCGAGGGCGAGGACGCCATGTGGGAGCAGGTCATCCTGCGTCTGCGGTTCCGCAAGGTGAGTCTGCACCAACGGCGCCAGCAAGGGCCGCACAGCGCAGACAAACAGTTGCCGAGTCGAATCGATGCTAACTGTTCAGTCCTGGATCGACGCGCTGCTGCTCCGCCACACCCGCCTCCCTCCGCGCGGCATCCTCCTCGCTCCCGCCTCGTCAGAGGTGCCGTGGGCGTTTGACAATGTGACGCCATTCCTCCGCCAGAACATGCCGTTCCCGACAGTGCGCATCCCGACGCACGCCGAGACGTGGGACGCCTTCTCGCGCGCCATGGCGCACCTGCAGGCCGTGCACTCTGTTGCCGCGCTCCCGCTCGCGCGCAAAGAGCAGTTTCTCCGAACGCGCGTCTCCGACATGCTCCCGATCGTGCGCTGCGTCTACAAAGTGAGCTATCCAATACGACAGGAGCTGACGCCAGACGGTGCTGTGCGACACGCCGGCAGTCGACGAGATGGTCGACGAGTGGCTGTCCGTCGAGCTCCGGCAGCCGCCCGGCGTCCTCGCGCGCATCGACGCCAACGTCGGCGGGCAGGAGCGCGGCATGTTTGCCCTCTGGCGCGACATTGTCGGCGGCGTGAGTTTTGCGCTTGGACCGGTTACCCCAAACTGACAGCAGACGCTGCATCTCACGCTATCCGCACCGCTCGCCAACGCCGCGCGCCGCCGCCGCTCGTTCCTGCATCTCTCCGAGACGTGGGCGAACCAGGCCGCCGCAGCAGCGCGCATCCCGGCGCTGGCGGACATTATCCCGGTCGTCCGCGCCCGCGCGGTCGACTGCGCACTGTACGCGCACCTGCTCGGCTTTGCCCTGCAGCTCTACTCGCCCGGCGAGCGGCGCGCCGCGTGGTGGGTCGCGCTCGTCCTCGCGCGCGCCCGCGGCGAGGGCGGCTGGGAGGGCGCAATGGCGCGTGCGTGGGCCGCCGTCGCCAGCGCCATGGTCATCGTGAGTCCCGAGTGCCCGCTCTCATCGCCGCGAATGGTGCTGCTTTATGAGCCAGAAGCGTAGCAGCAGCACCTCCCGCGCGGTCGGAGCGGATGCATCGTTGCGGATCGCGCAGTCGGCCCGTCTGCTCACACCCAGCTCCATACCGTCGCGCCGCCCGCGGGCCCCGAGCAGACCGTCGCGCAGTTTGTCCTCCGCCACAAGATCCTCCTCCGCAGCGTCGGCATCTCGCCGTGTGCCTGGGACCGCGCGCGCGCCGCCCTCGACACCGCAGTCAAAGACGTAAGTGCTCCAGCTAGCCTCTTCATGAGTCGAACCGCACTCAGCTGCGCATCCCTGAGGGAACCCAGCTGACGACCAGATGCCCGCCGCGCTCGGGACCGCCAGCGAGTGGCTCCGCGACGCCGAGGCGCGCTTCGCGGCGCGCCCGAGTCCCGAGCTGGACGTGCGTGCCGCGGCGGCCGACATTGCCGCGAACATTGCCGCCATCCAGGGCTTCGCCGCTGGGCAGACGCTCACGTGGCAGGACGGGCGCAGTGGGACCGTCAGCGTGCTCGCTGTGCAGGACGCGTAGGAGGACTCGGCGCATCAGTGGCAGGGGCAGGAGCAGGAGCAGGGGCAGGAGCAGGAGCGATTATTGTACATCTCATGTCTTTGTAAGCATCATATCATGCTAGCCTGGGGGTGGTCTAATCTACGGCTACGGCGGCTGGGGCAGCAACTGTGCGCGGTGGTGTCTATGCGGTAATGGTAGTGGTGGCAGCCTCGGCAGTGGGAACCTCGGCGGTGGCAGCGGGCTCGGAGGCGGGCTCGGCGGCAGTCTCAACCGCCGGCGCGGCAGCAGCAGCAGCGGCGGCCTCCTCCGCCTCGGCGGCCGCAGCAGCGACCATGGCCGCGACCGCGGCATCCCGCGCCGCCTCGTCCTTCTCGAACACGCCCCACTCGGCGCGCTCCCTCATCTTGTTTGTGAGCTCGTCGACAAACTCGCAGCCCTTGGCGGCGGAAACGGCGATCTCGACGGGCGCGACGACGGGCGCGATGCTCGCAGCCACCTCGTCGACCGTCTTGCCGCGCGCGACGGCCTGCATCGCGTCCTTCTTCTGCTGCTTGGACAGGAGCGGGCCGGCGGCCTTGAACTGCGAGAGGAGGAACTTTGTGTTGCCCCAGTTGTGGCCCGTGTGCGCGACCCACGAGAGCAGCTGCGGGACGACGACGGTCGTGGCGTCGGCCACCTCGGGGGCAAAGCACGACGGGTTCGACTCGGCCGCGCGCGCAATCATGAGCGAGTCGGCGCCTGGGGTGGTCAGTATCAGCTTACACCACGTACTCGGAGCTGGTCGAAGGCCATGGCCCACAGCTCCATCCCCCCCCCCCCCCCTTGAATCCGCGATCGAGAACACGCTGCCATATTGGGCGACAGGCACCCCAAGTGGGGCGGTTCCGTCAGCCCCGTTCCGTTGCGTCCACCACATACAGTGTCCATGTCGTCACTTAATTGCATGGGCGGTGACTAAATGAGCCACGCCCACACACTGCCACCAGGGAACCGTGAGCTGACAGCGCAGCGAGACTGAGCTCCTGTACAACAAGCTCCAGACCGCCATCCAGACAGCGGAACCACTCTCCACCACAGTCAGGCTCTCGGGCAAGCCGGTCGGCGACGCAGAGTACAATCCCAACTGGCAGGGCCAGGTGCGTGGCAAGTGGTAGCGGTAGGCTCGTACAAGACCAGCCCGGGGACCGAGAACCGACAACCGACAACCGAGGATCGCGGACCGACGAAAAGGAAAGAGTCTCGGCTCGGACTGGACGGATGCAGGATGCAGGATGATCTGATTGCGTGAAAAGCGGCGGAGAGACCAGAAGGAGAAGCAGAACGGCAGACTGCGAAGGGACGCCAGGAGGACACGCAGGGCGAAGGGCCGAGAGACGACACGACGACAGGACGGAACGACAACACGCCGCAACGCCGCGCTGACGCGACGCCGACTCTATACATCCCACATCCCACATTCTAATATTGCTTTGCCATATTATTTCATCACCACATGAGAGGCGAGAAACCAGAAAACCAAACACCTCGCCGAGAGAGCCAAGCAGAAAAATCCATACCCAGAAGCATGTATAATTCACAGTTATCCCCGCCGTTCAAGCTGTGCCTGCAAGTGTGGAGCGAACGACGCGGATAGGAGCATGGAGGCGAGGACGTCGCGGCAGTGGAAGGACAGTCACCAGTGGCCGACGTCGGTCATACCCCCACCAGCGTCAGCGGCATGTGCTGGATGCTGAATGCTGACTGCTGGAATCACGATATCACGTCGTTCCTGCGCAATGTGTGAACCTTCCGCCTGTGCTACTGGGCCTCCAGGCTTCTGACCCGAGCCCGTCCTGGCTTCCATGCGCGCATGCATAGATCCACATACGACATGATGATGCCACAGAGCCGCGCCCCGCTCATCTCGTAACTAGCGCCAGCTCCTTGCGTCGGGCGTCGAACGCCTACCCATCTGCCTGCACACGAGCGATCCGCCTCGCTTCCGCTTTGGCCGTAGACAGTGCAGCGCGCTCCCTTGCACTTGGCAGTGCTGTCCAGTACCTGCAAAGATACGTTAGTGATCTGTGTGTCAATCCAGAATGTGGGACCGCGATTCCCGTGCCCCCGAGTGCCCGCGGGGCGACGTCATAGCCGCAGGCTGCGGTGGTTCCAACCAGGTAAAAGCTTACGTCTCCTTGGCTTCCATAACGAGCGTGCGACATGCAGTTGCCGTACGCATGACAGATGCGAGATGCGATTGATGCATGTTGTTGCTGCTGACTACCTTACTCGTGGGCGCAGTCTCATTTGCTGCGTTTGGCACTGCGCGGCTGAGGGTCTCTACTCCAAGATCACCCAGCCGGCCTTGCGCGGGCCCTCGGGGAGGCCGTTCCACCACTCGCTAGCGGGCATCTCCTTCTTGGCTGCCGGCTTAACGCGTGTGACCTCGAGCCACGGTCCCGCGGCGCCGCCCGCCGCGACGAGGACGCGCTTGCCGCGCTTGTCGAGCACGGCCGTGCCGGGCTTGGCCTCGGCAAAGTTGGACAGCAGGTCCGGCAGGGCGTCCTGCGGCGAGAGCGCCTTGAGAGCCAGCAGCTGAACTGTGAGCGCGCTGTTGGAGCTGAGGGACGTCCACAGCGGCGAGTGGTGTCCGAAGCCGCGGTGACGCGCCTCGATCACCCCGGCCGCGCTCGCCCAGTCCACGCGCGCCGTCTCGGTCGTGATCTTTGGCGCGCGCACGATCTTGCTCGCGTCCTGCGCGCGCGGGGTGGCCGTGCCGCGCTGCAGCTGCCGGAGCACCGCCACGAGCGTCTTGCCGCCAATGTGTGAGAGCTCCGGGAGGATGCTACCGTACGTCGCGTTCGGTGAAATCGGCTGCGGTCAGATGTTTGCTCGGGGGGATGACAACTCACAATGTCCTCCACTGCTCCGAGGATGGCGCCCGAGTCGACCCCAAGCTCGCGCTTGCCGACCGTCTGCACGGTTACGCCAGTGGTCTTGTCGCCGTTTGCGATCGCCCACTGGATTGGCGCCGCGCCGCGGTACTTTGGCAGCAGTGAGGGATGGACGTTCAAGGCGTGTCCGAACGGCTGGAGCAGCGGGGATGGGATAATGTGGCCAAAAGACGCAGTCAGCAGGAGGTGCGCGGGGTGGTGCGTGGTGAAGGGAGCGGGAAACGCATAGTCGGGCCCCTTGAGGCCTGTGTGGGGGACATCGACCGTGTTGAGGCCGGCCTCTAGCGCAACGGTCTTGAGCGGGGCTGGCGTCAGATGCTTTCCAACCGCCTTTCACAGCATGCCACTCACGAAAGTAGAGCTCGCTGCCCCGGCGGCCGACCCGGCGCTCGCGCGGGGTAAGAACAGTAATGCTCTGCCATGTATCTGTGTGTGAGTGAAATTGACGGTCCTAGCGTCTCGGACACTGTATAAGCTCACCCTCAGCGTCCAGAACAGCCTTGAGTGCAGCAGCGCTAAACTCGTCAGACCCGCAGAAGAGAATCTTGAACGGCTCTGCAGGGCCAGAGGGGCTGCGCGTGCTGAATGTGCGCTGCAGTGGGCGCTGGCGGTGAAGCTGGCGCAGGGCGGTGGAGGGGACGGGGGTGGAGGTGATGAATGGGAAGCGCACCGCCGCGCTGAGGGTTTGGCGTTCCGCAAGGGAGAAGACGTTTCCGAGCATGATGTTTCGGTCTCCGGAGCGACGGTGATGATGCGGAGAAGGATGATAAAGAGCGCAACAGAGAGAGAGAGAGAGAGAGATGGATAGAGTGGTTGGTGAGAGCGTGAGAGAGGAGAACAAACTCGGCATGTAATGGTTGAGGGTGTGCGGAGGTTTGTGCCTGAGTCCAAAGTGTCAATGAGATGAAACCTCGGAAATGGTCTTGCCCAAACTTGAGCGTTTGGCATCATCAATCGTCGTCGGCGTCGTCGTCGCTGCTTCTCATCATCGCTCTCTCTTTCTCTCCAGTCGCCTTTTATCATTATCCTTCACCACCGACACCCTCCCTCACCTCATACCCACCCTTCCCGAGCTCCGTACCACGTCTCACGACCGACCGCGACACAACAAACAACAACGTCACCCCAACGTCTCCTGTGGCGAAACACCGGAGGTCAGGAATAGCACCCACCCGCCCCTCGCTGTTCATCTTCCCCCGCTCCGTCTCATGGCCCGCCTCTGGGTTGCTTGAGCGTGTGCTCCTCCAGCTCCCAGTCGTAGTGCGATACAGAAACACCATCTCCGACGCCGCCTACGCATTCTCTCTCCACCAACCCGTGCGCAGCCGACTCTATTCAATCGTGACTCGCGACTGTGCACATTCTGGGCGTCACCCCACAAGCTTCGCAGCAGTCACGGGCGAGCAGCACCTGCCTTACCCTGCTCTCGCTCGCTCTTGTTCCTCCCCACCATGCTCTTCACATACACACCGACACTCAGCTCGTCGCGACCAAAGCCGCAGTCGAGGGCGTGCACCTGGAGGCCTGGCTCCGCAGCTGCCCAGCCCTCCGCAGCCAGGTCGCTTGCGCTAGCATTCCTGCTTTCGACCTCGCTCGCCAGAGCCTATGTCCCTGCCCAGCCGACCAACGACACCTCGTACCTCGACAAGACAGACGCGAGCACGTTATTGATCAAGTACCCATTCCCCCCGAGGGTATACTCTGGTGCAGTGTGAGTAGCCGCGTGTTGTTTTACCTAGGCTGCTTGGGCCCTGCTGGCCCTGCTTGCAAGAGCGTCTTTGCCCAAGGGCTTCTGCCGAGATAGATCGACGGCGATGCTGTGCTCTAGTAGTATGCGCTGACAGACGCAGCTCATACCAGCTGCGCGCCGACAGTTGGACGAGCGATACCACCAGTGGCGCGCTTGTCCACTTCACCGAGGCGAGTCTCAAGACGTCGCCGTCGCAAAACACCTCTGTCGGCACACCGTGGATTGCATACATTTCCTGTGATGGTAACGAGACGGACGCCAGCGAATGGGACGGTAAGATGGGATACTTGCCCGTGCTAACGATAGACATCTTTACGCTAGCACGCGACCATGGCGCAGTGTCTGCGGTGCGTGCGGCAGTGACATGTGGACAACCTGGGACCGCACTGACTCGCAGCTCCTGTACAGCCTGACCTCGCAGGCATGCGTCCTGAACCCCGAATACATTGAGGACTTTGAGAAGCCGCTGGACGTGTTTGCAACGACGAGCCAAGCTGTGGCCATCCAGTTTGACCAGCAGTGGAAGTATACGAACGAATCCTTTACGACATATGACGCTGTACTATTGAATCAATCGTGCGTGCTCGGCCCAGGTCTGCTCGCTAACAGGCAGAGACGCAGATATCAACGCGACCCTTGCCGGCGCGACGTTGAACCACAACACGTTTCTGGCGGCGATTCTGACGTCGCGCAACGGCACAGCGCAGGCAGCATCGACGCACCGCCCCCAGCCAAGCAGCGGGGCTGACGGGACGACATCGTCGAACAAAAAGAACAATGCGATGATAGCACTCTACGTCATCGCAGGCTTCCTCGCCGCGATGGTGTGCATCACCGTCTTCTCCGTCATCCGCCGCAGCCTGCAGCCTGTGCCATCTGGTAACGAGCGAGGTGGTGTGGGCGAGGAGGACGGCCGTGCAGGCCCTGCCGCCCCTGTCCGGCGCGTGGGCCTCGCACAGGCGATTGTCGACACGTTCCCGCTGCAAAAGTTCTCGAAACCGCACAGCAACCCACACACACGCGCAAAGCAGCTGCAGTCAGAAACGACGCTTGATCTCGAGCTGCCTGACATGCTGCCGCCCGCGGCCTTCAAGCACGTCGACTCGTCAACGATCGCCAGCAGCTCCATGAGCCCCATGACGGACTCGCGGCGCACGTCCGTTGAACTGTGGTCGGGGAACGACGACGACCACTGTCCCATCTGCCTCCTCGAGTTTGAGACGGGCGACGACCTCCGTATCCTCCCCTGCGCCGTACAGCACCGCTTCCACCAGTCCTGCGTCGACCCCTGGCTCCTGCGCGTGTCCACCAGCTGTCCATTGTGTCGAAAGGGTGAGTACTGAACGCATTCTAGAGCCGAAAGCTGCCGAGTTCTAGAGTTTTGACTTGCACACTCCTCAGCTAAAGGCTGCGTGGATTTCAGCTGACAACCACAGACTTCAACCCAGAAGTAGACGTCGACTCGTCGTCCGAGGACGAGGGCAGCGCGCCGGGGCAGGAGCCCGCAACGCGCACACCGCGCGTGACCTCGCGGTATATGGCGCTCATCTCCCGCGCTCGCCGTCGCGTCCGCCGGCCGAGCACGATCGGCAGCGAAAACCAGCGCCGGCCACTGCGGCCGCGCGAGGCGGACCAGAACGGCCCGGGCGGGTATTGAGCGGCAGGCTGCGGACCGCGGGGCGCGGGGCGGAGGCGGAGGTGGAGGTGGAGGCGGGGGAACGGACAATCACTGTACGAGTACTGGGCACGCTGCGTGGCAGCGGGTGGGGAGGTGAGGGGGAGGACGGACAGTTGGCACTCATATCACATACGGACTTTTATACTGCTAGACAGTTGCATATTCATAGCGCACCCACGCGTGCGATGGATCACGATCACGAGCACGGCTTCACTGACAGCCGCCGAGGCAGTCCTCGCCCTCGCCGGAGGCGCGGCGCGGTCAGGCAGATATGGCGATACCAGGCGACCGGGTGTACTTTGCGCAGAATCACGGTGCGACCAGGGTGGGGTCCACCGCGAACGTCCCGTCAGTTCTCAGTTGTCAGTGTCACAGACTGCCCTGCTGGCAGTGCTCCTCTCGTTGACGACTCTACATTGTGCACCGTACAAACTCTTGTGCTGCCCGCCCGCCGGCCATCAGCGCTCGTCCGTCCGTCGCACAGCGGCAACCGCGACGCCTGGCACGAGGGACAGGACAGGGTGCACAGGCTGTTCTAGGTGGTATACCGAAAACTGGATCTACGAGCCTTCCTTCTTGTTGTTGTTGTTTTGTTGTGGTTGTTGTGGTTGGTGTCGTTACTTGACACGGC
This sequence comes from Apiotrichum akiyoshidainum, assembly GCA_002973495.1. Classification (NCBI taxonomy): domain Eukaryota; kingdom Fungi; phylum Basidiomycota; class Tremellomycetes; order Trichosporonales; family Trichosporonaceae; genus Apiotrichum; species Apiotrichum akiyoshidainum. The sequence goes on along the minus strand of PQXP01000067.1, from coordinate 21,001 downwards.
CTGCTGCCGCGGCAGGCCGCCTGCTTCTGATGAGGCTGCGCGGTTGCGCCCAAGACAAGACAGGACTCGAGACTTAGGCGGCGTACTTCTGGGTCCACTGCTTGGCCTCGGCGATCGCGGCCTTCTCGTCCTCCTTCCACGCCTGCGCGACGTCGTTGGCAAGGGGGTCGTCGGGGTTGGGCGCCGAAAGGAGCGCCTGGATCGACAAAAGGACGGTGCGGATCTGGAGCGCCGGGGACCACTTGTCCTTGAGAATGTCGAGGCAGATGCGGCCGAGCTTGTCTGGGGGTTAGCGTTGCGGCACTTGGCGGGCTGACAGAGGGAGAGACAGCTGGGGGTGGTGGATCTTTATCTTCCTGTGTTCGATCCAGCGGACAACTCACCAATGTTCGGGTGGTAGATCTTGGTCAGGAAGCGGACCTTGGGGGGGTTCATGGGGTACTCCTCGGGGAGGAAGAGCTCGAGCTTGAAGATGCCGCCTGGGCGTCAGTTAAGTCTTGCGTTTCTCGAACGCATGGATAGCCCGGAGACGCAGTTGGGAACAGCCCCTCAACCGCCTCGCGGGGACAGCTCCATCGCGTGCGGTATCGTGGCACACGGTACATGGTGGACAAATCGGGGCGCACAACCATGCCATCGCGCCACACCAGGCATTTGTCCTTGGACCGCACTCAGACTCACCCTCGTAGGGGCTGGTGCCGGGGCCGGCTATTGAGACGTCAAAGTAGCGGAGGTTGTCCTCGTGGGGCGCGGCGGTGATGCCGGGGGGCGAGTCCGACATGAGACGCTCGGTCTCCTGTTGGCGGAAGAGGAAGCCGATGGGGAGGGGGAGAGGTGAAGGAAGGTCGAGGTGTGCGAGGGGTGAGGTGGGTGGCAAGAGCGGTCGTGCGCGCGTGCAGGAGTCAAGGAGAGGGCGTGGGCACCAGGGGCCATGTTGCGGTCATCGTGTCGCGTGTCCGTGTCGCAGGAGGATCGGAGGATCGCAGTGTTGGCAGAGTGAGGGAGAAATGATGAGGGTAAGAGGTTGAAGGCCGGAGATGATAAGACGCAGAAGGGACCATGTCAGTGATGGCCCACGCAGGTCAGTTCGTGGTGATGCATACCTTGAGAATGCGCTTAGGCAGGGCCATGTTGCGTACTTGTCAAGTGCTGTGCATGTGAGCATAGTGGCCAGCTGGGTGGGTGGCGCCGAGGCGGGGGCATACCTTGGAGGGAGTGAGGAGGAAGAGGTGGTGGTGGTGGTGGTGGTGATGATGATGATGATGATGATGATGACACTGATGATGATGGCGGCAGCCAGAGTGCGAATGAGGTGGGTGCGTTGCGTTTTACGTAATTTCATTCTCTCGACTTGTTTGCTAGTTGAAATATCAATCCGATGGGTTACAAAAAGTTTGTAATCAGCTTGTGATTGTTTTCCAGAAATTCCCTAATAGACGGTTAAGCCCAATTAGGAGAGTTGGTTATTTATTTTTCAACTAGCAAGAACTCGACTCGGATATGATCCTCATTGTCAGAATTTCTCACCCTAGCAAAAGGATAACAACAGTAGTTGTGCCACTATTACCTGAGGTAGCAGACGCGTACTTTTTAGAGTCAACATATCGTAACGAGTACCGTATTACTCCTCTAGCATCCTTCATCTCTGCTCACTCACTATGCCAGGTATGCATGCATATATGGCTTGGCGTCTCTGGGCTCTGGAAGTAGACTGCTGCTGATCATGCACATGGCCTCTGGCTGCATTCAAGCTTATCAGTAGTAGCCACAGCAGTTCGCCACCGACTACCGCTCTCCCTCTCTCTCTCCCTCTCACTCTCACTCTCTCACTCTCACTCACTCACTCACTCTCTCGCTCTCTCTCGTGGATGGATGTGGTGTGCATGGTCGTGCGCGCACACTGTGTGCGCTGGACGTGATACTACTAGGAGGGAAAAGGTCACAGATGCTAACTAGCAAGCACGCCGCGTAGATTACATAAAGTCGTCGTCGTCGAGGACGTCGTCGTACGCGTCCAGGTCGACCTTGCCGCTGGCCTTGGCCGAGGCAAGCTTGGGCTTGTTGGCGCCCTGGGAGAGTCAGTACAGTTCAACGTATAGAACCTGCACGCGTGCACTGTGCGGTGCAGGAGGCCAGGAACAGCGCAACGCGCCCTGTCGACTGGCCTGATGCTCACCTTCTTCTTGCCGCTGGCCTTGTCGCGCTCCTCCTGCTGCTTGGTGTTGCCGAGGACCGAGAGGGTGCTCGAGACCTTGCGGGTCTGGACGGCCGAGAGGTTCTCGCAAAGGTCCTTGGAGAGCTGCTCAACGAACGAGGCGTAGAGGCCGTTCGACTCGTGGCGCGCGGTGATGGCAGTGATAATGTCGCGTGAGAGCTGGTTAAAGTCGGTCTTGGTGGTAGGCTTGGCGGAGAGGACGGCCTTGAGGGCGTCGGCTGCGGGTGTCAGCTAGCGCTCGGGGTGCACAGTTGCAAGTCGTCCTTTGGGGCAAGGAGTCGAGAGAGGTGTGCACGGGCCTCACGGATCGCCTGCACAGATGCGATTGAGAATGAACGACGGCGACGGGTGGGTCCCGCGGAACGCTTACACAGAGACACTGCATGCTCCTGTCCCCGCTCCCAATCCCCATGCCTACTCCACTCGGAGGCCTCTCCCAGCTCTGTCAACGGCCACGCGCACTCACTGGTCGAGACCTCCAAGTCGCCCATGAGGTCCGAGGCGACGGCAAGGTCAGCGGCGAGCTCCCTCTCGCGGGCCTCTCGCCTCCTGTCCTGCTCGGTGCGCTCGTCGATGAGGTCGTCGTAGTCGCCGTTGGTCTTCTGCCATGATGTCAGCAGTCGAGCAAGTCAAAACAAAAGAAGATAGGAACGATCATGACGCACAGCCTCGGCAGCGAGACGCTCCTTCTCGGCAAGCTTCTGCTTGAGAGTCATCTTCTTCTTGATGGGGGCGGCAGTGGCGGTCTTCTTGGGGGCGGCGGCGGGCTTCTTCTCCTCAGTGTCGGAGACATCCCAGTCGTCCTCGTCCTCGCCGGCCCACTTGTTGACGTTGGGCTTGGGCGCCGAGGGCGCAGGCGCGGAGACGGGGGCGGTAGGCTCGTCGATGTCTGGCTGGGTGAGCTGGCGTCCTGGAAGCGACGATAAGCTTACCCCAGTCGTCGTCGGACATGTTGTCTATATCTAGTAAACAGGGAAAGATAGCAAAGAGGAGAGTGGCAAGCAATGTGACGAAAGGACAAAGCCGTCCATCGCGTGCCAGAGAGGCGTGTCCCATGTCCCAGCCAGGGGTGCCAACTTTTGTTCCTTCCCACGGTCGACCGCGCCACTCGCTCCAGCCAAAACCTATTATTCTTTCCTCTTTTTTTTACACATTTATCCCATCTCGGCTGGACGAGTGGCAAGTGGAGGTCGGCCATCATCATCAGAGGATGCTGCTGCTGTTGTCATCTGCACTCTGTCCAAAATGCCGCCAACACCACACCCTCTCGCGACAGCAGCCCAGATCCTCACCACTCCGTCTGCCCGCGATGGAGTCCCCGCAGAACTCGAGGCTGATCTGCGCACCGCGGGCTGCATGCTGATCCAGGAGGCAGGTGTCCTGCTCGAACTGTAAGCTCACCATCTGGTGCGGCACATGTCTGACGCCCAGGCCGCAGAGCACGATCGCGACCGCCACCGTCATCTTCCACCGCTTCTACTACGTCTCGTCTATGCTGTCGTTTAGCATCAGCGTGGGTTGTTGAGGATCGGTACATCTTCTTACCCGCAGGACATTTCCGTCTCGGCGCTCTATCTCGCGACCAAGCTCGACGAGAACCCCGTCCGCCTGCGCGACCTGATCAACACGTACATGTTCCTCCAAGCGCGCATCAAGCACCTCGTCACGCTGCCAGCAGGAACGGACCTTGTGCCCTTGAATGCGGGCGGCTCGCTCTCCGCCTCTGACTCTGCCGCCAAGGGCAAAGGCAGCGACGCGGGAATATGGGCCGGCTTCACCTTTACCGTCCCGTCCTTCCACAGCACCGTCTTCTGGGAGTGGAAGGAGGCGATCCAGTACAACGAACTGCAGCTCCTCAAGCGCCTGGGGTTCAACATGCAGGTAAGCACGCTCGTAGGCGTCCCAGGAAGCTCACCCCAGGTCGACCTGCCGTACTCGCACGTCATCAACTATCTCCGCATCCTCGACCTCGTCTTCGTCGACGACGTCGCGCAGCTCTCGTGGTCGATCCTGAACGATGCGTGGGTTTTTCTTTCTGATTTGTTACACCCATATCTCTGACCGCTGACCGCAGGCTCCTCACGCCGCTGTACGCGCAGCAGCCGACACACGTCCTCGCCGTCGCCGCCATCCTCCTCGCGACACGCCTCCGCAGCATTCCGCTGCCCGACGGCTGGTACATTCTCTTCGACGTCACATGGGACGACATCTGGCCGTGCTGCGGGACAATCATGCGGCTGTATCGCGAGTGGGGGCTCGGCGCGCCGGCCGGTGTCAAGCTGGACGCCAAGGCCGAGGTGGGCGACGAGGCGCGCGCCGCGTACCAGGACAGATGGCGGCGCGCGTGGGTGCTCGCCGAGAGCCGCAAGGCTGTCAGGCGCTGGGTTAGCGAACGTGCTGCGCGGGAGACCGGGCACGAGCGGGATCGCAGCGACGCGTAGGGTTGTATTCGTAGCATTATTGGTCATATGCATTGTAGCATGTAGTGGGCATCCCGGAGCAGGTATCTGAACGAGTGCGGAACAAGTACAACCGGCGATAACGAGCGACATTGGAATACCAGATAGTCGACCACTGGACTGCGGCAACATCTGGGGTATCGGGGCGGGATCGGGGCGGGAATGGAGAATGAGGAATCAAAACGAACGTGACAACTGATGCTGATGCTGACTAGAGAGTACACCTGACAGTACACTTGAATGCGTGCTCGACGAGTATTAGTACACTGGGGCTGCTATCCGACCTTCTCGCCCCACTCGCGCCATCCGCGGCGGACGTGCTCGAGTGCCTCGCGGAGCTTGTCGAGCGTGTCCTCGACGGTGGCACGGCGGCGGACCTCGATGACGAGCGTCTTGCGCGGTGTATTCCAGAAACTCGTACCGTGCGGGAGGTCGACGCGCGCTTGCGAGACATATAGCGACGTCCAGAGCGGCGTGCTTTGGATGAGCAGGTGCGGCCACGGCAGCGGGAGCGACTTGAACAGGTCCCCGCGTGTGTTCGCCTTTGGCGCGATCAGGTTCGGCGGGAGGGAGAGGAGCAGGTCCTCGAGGCGCGCGGCAGGCTGCGTGTTAGCGTGAGCATCGAGTGGGAGCATGGGGACCAGGAGCAGGACCAGGACTGGCCCGGGCGGTGGCCACAGGCACGGAGCGAGAAGGTCGCAGAGTCAGACAGGCAACATTGCAGGCGGGGCCCAGGCCACACTGCGTTGTCCACATCGGCGCTGGGTGTGATCAGGAGACCATGATTCCTGCAGTGCGATATGTAGATTGTGTATCGCCTGGCCGACACGGAGTGTGCTGCGTGTTCTCACACATGAAACGCTGAGCCTGTACAGACACCGCACTCACCTGCAGCGTCGAAAAGATCAGGGCCTGCGCGCCCGAGGCCTCGCTGAGCGAGCTCTCAGCCTTGCGCAGGTCCTCGCCAACGCGGACGGCAATGAACCGGTCGAGGAGAGCGGTTTCACGCGAACGGTGCGCAAAGACCGACCGCTTGGTCGGGTTCTCGCTGTCGCCACCGGGAGGATGCGGGTCGGAGCTGGCGCCAAATGGCAGCAACGAAATATACATGGGGATCATCCTGTCGCGGAGGATCGAGGTGGCGGCTGTGAGTGAGCAATCAGCCGCAGGTGGGCATGCATGAACCGGCTGGGGCAAACACTGAAAGAGTGGACGGTGCCGCACTCTGCACGAGTGGACAAGGCCGCACACCACAGACAACCCGATTCGGAGCTCCCCGCGGAGTCAGCTGCTGCAAGCCGTTGGACAAGTTGACGACGTCCAGTGTATTGCAACAGAAGAAGTGTGGTCACGAGCGGTTCTGGGCGCGCGCGGAATGCCAGGACTCACCTAGGAAGAAGCGTCTGTCGACGCCTCTCATCTTCAGAAGCGCATGTTGGCGCAGATAGGGCTCGAGCTCGCGGTCAAGATATGGATCTTGTGAAGGAGTCACTGCGGGGTCGAGGGTGAGAGAGAGAATGTGGTGGAGGAGACCCAGGGGCAGGCTCGAGATGTGGGGCTTGACCTTGCGCGGAGGGGGTGCTTGCGACGGAGCGAACCCCGTTCTGCGCGACGATTCTGCAGTGGTCGCATACCCAAGCCTCTCCGCCAGATGCTCACGGCCTGGGGCGGGGGTGTATGGCGGCGACGCTGCCGAATGAAACTGCACGGGCGGGTGGTGTGGAGCCGCCGGGCGGGGTTGCGGGGCAACTGGGGGAAGGGACGGGGCAGAGGCCCTCCTTGTATTGGTAGTGGTGTCGTCGACAGGACCGCCAGGACTGGGCGATCTGGAGGCCCGTCGCCTGGCCCATTGGAGGCTTGAGCGCCTAGGTGTTTCTGAAATGGGGGAACGGGGCGCCAGGAGAGGCTCAAATGAGTGAGGAGGAGGCGCTTGACAGTGGGATAACCTCGGATCTTCGGGGGCGTATGGCGGCGGCAACGCGGCAGTGGTAGGCGCTCCGTTCCGTGGCTCTGGCGATGTGCGGAGGGAGTCGGGGGCTCGGTCTCGGCGACGGCCGAATAGCGGTGCGCGGCGGATGAGGGCCTTTATCTCGGCCATGGTAGTAGTGGTGGTGGTGGTGAGTGAGAGAGAGAGAGAGAGAAAGAAAGAGAGAGAGAAAGAGAGAGTGGGGGGAGAGATCCAAGAGACGCGAGAGGGCTGTTTATGGCGGTTTGCCAAGGCTGCTCGGACACACTGCTTGGAGCTTGGCTGTGTCACTGGGGGAGTTGGCGGTCGGGTGACTGGAGACGGAAGAGTAGATGCTACGCATTTATAATATTACAGAGAACTCCGCGGCGGGAAGCGGGCACCGCGAAGAGAGCATCGTTAGAGGTTCAGGATGAAACATTTAGGGTGTGAGTCGGAGCGGGCGGCAGATGAGCGCATCGGGGATGATGGCGAGGAGAGGGCAAGAGGTAGCAGCCAGAGCTGGATGTTGCCTGGATGTTGTGTCATTGCCACCCAGAGCCAGCCAGGCCTGGATCCCGGGGTGGGGAGGGGCCAGCGGGATCAATTCATCTTCATCGGCACAGCGGCCGGAGCGACGCGCACTGACCCTCGACCATTCATCTCCAAAACATCTTGTCCTCACCCGTGTCCTCTTTCCAATCTTTCATCTCCATCTCCATCTCTCTATACCAACACCACCCGTATCTCACAATGCTCGGCCGCCTCTTCCACTTTGGCTTTGACGCCCTCGCCGTCTCGGCTGTCCTCGCCGGCATCAAGAAGACCACCGGCTTCACGTGAGTCGTCACTCAAACCCTGCACGCGTCAATAGGGCCGACCACCCGACCAACCCATCGGCCCAACAATGCGACGCAAAGCTGTGATGAACGCGCGCTGACATTACTCTCTCTCGCTTTTGCTCTGTCATCTCCCGGCTCACAATTATCCGCGCCTCGCCTACCCCTGCCTCCACTCTTCTACGCCATCTTATCATCCTCATCCCGACCTCCATGTTCCGGCGCGTGGCCCCGTGACCGCCTCCTGTATTCTTGCTCCCATATTCGTTGGTCATCCTCCGCCTTTCATCATTCCGTCATCTCGGACCGGCCCCCCGCCGTCTTCTGCGATGTCTAATCGGGATCCCGCCACCATTCCCGACCCGTCGTCTGACTCGCGCCTATCACATCGGTATCATTACAATTCCACAGCCCCCAGACCGAGCAGATTCCCGAGTCGTCCATCCGCTCGTTCGCCGAGGGCTATCTCTCGGCCGGCGAGACCGTCTTCAACCTGATTGCTGGCCAGGCCGTCACCAGCCAGTACTTCAAGAAGGCCGAGTAAGCGCGCCAGCGCGTGCAAGGGGTGGTGAGAGTGTGGCAGTAGTAGCAGGAGCGATAGGGGCAGTGCGGCGCGTGACGTCTTGGACCGGGGAACGGAGGACGCGACAGTGAGACACCCGTGTACCGACGCGGAGACCGACGGAGCAGAAGTAGACACCCAGAGATCGGCAGCATACATCCGGCCGGTGGCACAAGCGAGCTAGCCGTCGCTGTGTCGCTGTCTCTCGGCTTGTCGCGGCTATATTCCTCGGTGTGCTCGGACTCTTTTCTTTCGTCTCGGCTTTTCGGCTTCGGTTTCTCAGCACCACAACAACCGGTGCCCACAGCGCGCACTTGCCGCATCGGTTCCTGTGCACGTCCACTCCGTTTCTTGTTTCTTGCTCTCTGCCTGCCGCTGTTGCTGTTGCCCTGCTGTTGCTGCTACACTTGTCCTCCTCCCCCTTCCCCCCCGCTCGACTTCCTGCCGGCCACCGTCCAATGTCAATGCCGATACCGACCAAGTACAGATACAGATAGATACCAAAAACCATCCCCACTCTGCCGGGTACGGACCATGCACACGATAGATGTATCTCATGCGCTTAGAGCGGCCGCAGCATGGCTGAGAATTACAAACTAACAAGCCCAACAGGTGCGCCACTGACGACGATCTGACCGCCGCCGGGCGTGGGCAGCGATTCCAAGATCTCAGATTCCCAACGGCGTTGGTTGGTCATACCCGGTTCCCGCCACGTCGAGCGCCGTGACAGCTCGACACGAGAAAATACAGATACAGATAAAAACGTTGGACATTCCCTGTTAGACAGTATCGTCGGCTACTCACGGCGCACACACTGAACACTGACACGACAATATCAGGCCTTCAGCTGACGCATATCCACTACAATTCCTAGAATCACAATGCTTGCCAGCTGCCAGCACGAGTGCTTGATAAAATAACCAACTCTCCTAAGCGGGTTTCACCGCCTACTACAGGATTTCTGGAAACCAACTCCTATACTGAACCTCAGCCACACCTGCCAGCTTGGGTGTGGCGGGCCACTGGAGTGCTGACCAAACAATAAATAAGCATCCACGATTATTCATCCAATGTCTACGTGCTACATCGTATCATGCCCTATGGGGCTGTTCACGAACATGTACGCGAAAGGGAGGAAAGAGGAGGAGAGTCAGCACGAAGAGGAGTCCAGCGGGCGTGGAGAGATTTGAAGGGGACAGGAACCGATACGACAGCTACCAAGAGTTTGGGCTGCCGCCGAGCGTGTCGTGAGGAATGTCCAAAGGGAGGGGAGGTATGAGTTTGAAGGCAGGCGGTATTCTGGACCCAGAAGGTAGGCTCCGGAAGGACTGCCAATGTGGCACCTTCCTCCCCTCCCTGCGCGCCGAGCTGTGCTTCGTTTTCCACCGTGCCACGCAGGTGGGCGGCAACTCGAGGCGCCAGCTCCTCTTCCAGCAAATACATTCGCCTTCAGTTCGCCCTTGTGGCCAAGTGGTAAGGCGTCTGTCTTGTATACTTGACAAGAAATAACAGAAGACTCCCGTGTTCAATCCACGGCCGGGGCAGGTTGTGCGCGGTTCTCCCAACGGCGCACAATGCTTTTTGGTGAAGAGACTGAGGTCGGCTTAGGGGATGGAGCAGTGCGTTGCGGGTTCTCGGCGTTGATACATGAACGGTGGCATAGCTGGGATTTCCTCACGGCGGGGCTCCTATCTTATCTTATCGTGCCCACTTTCGGCTCCACTCCACAGTGTCCGTTCTTTTGTCTTTGTTTTTCTCTCGATGCTATCCTCGCGTGCTCGGGTGCTCGGGTGCTCGCTTCTATGCTGAACTACAGAAGCCGTGCGCCCTACATGCGTTCTGTTAGTTAGACATTCTCCTTTCCTTGATCGCTAGCATCTTTGCGGTGGCTCGCGACTCGGCTACCTGATTCATTCTCCAAGCGCCAGCCAGTAATCAGCGGGCGAGTTGTACAGCAAGGAACTGAAGATAGCGGGACCAAGCAATGCGAGACCCAGTTGATCGAGACGAGATGTAAGAAAGCGAACCTGCCAGCCGTGAACGCAAAACACTACAAAACCAAAAGAAGACAGGAAAAAACAGCAGGAAACAAATTAATTTAACAAACAACAATCATACAAAATACACCAAACAGATAGGCGCCAGTGGTACATTGACACGCCCCGAACCCCATCCAAGCACCCTCAGGCTATGAGCCACCTTGTCCGTCGTTTACACGACAAAAACCCTCCCCCATCCCAGACATTCAAGAAGAGCAAAAAGCTTAGGTGCGACAGGGATTTGAACCCTGGCGGCTGACGCCAAATGATGACAAGATCGGTTGTAAACAACACATTCTAATCATTCCCCTTAACCACTCGGGCATCGCACCGGCTTGTTTGTCTTGTTCTTGTCAGGGACCTGTCTCCGAGCCTGCTTCATCGCTTGTCTGTTGCTTGCTCGCTTGAGGCGGCGACGCGCGTTGTGCGGCATGCAGGACAGCACATGTCCACACTGGCCTCGAGCACATGCTCACAATCTTCCCAGGATCAGTCTGCGTCGTGTATCGTGTGCGAGAACCACGCTAGCTGCCAGTTTCCGTTCCCCCATCCCCAGTCTACAACCCATCTCGGTTTCTAACCATTCATGCGGCTCGCCCAGCAGTGCGGTGAGAATGGCGCGCGCTGCGCCGGTAAATGTTTATGTATGACCTCTGTACTATCACGGTACCTGTACTGCCTACTTTCAGTATCTGTGCGCCTCGAGCGTACACCTGCCGACTGTCAGTCTACATGCAGCGCAACTGCAGCTCAAATCTTGGGGAGGTCGCCACCGCCCGCCTCGAGGAAATCGAGGAAGCCACGCGAGAAGCGGGTGCACTGCTCGAAGCAGATCTCGAATCCCTCGCGGCCGCCATAGTACGGGTCCTCGATAGGGAGCGCGCGCTGGCGCGAGCCGGGCGACGCGAGCACGAGGTTGGGGTCAAACATGCCAAAGAGCGCGACGCGTGCCTTGGATCCGCGCGGCTTGCGGCCCATGAGGTCCTGAAGGCTGGTGTCAGCGTAATTCTTGCGGGGCCTCACTTGGCGTCGTCCATCGCGAGAATGTAGTCGAAGCGGTTAAAGTCGTCGGGCTTGACCTGGCGCGCGACGCACTTGATGGGCACGTTGTGCTGTGGGGTCAGTTACCGGGACACTGGTCAGCAGCGATAGGAACGAACCTTGCGGCAGACAGCAGCAGTGCTGGGCGTCAGAGAGGGTTCCGAGTGTCACAAGGTCGGAACTCACCGCTCGTCGGGGCCGCTGCCGCAGTGGTAGGCGCCGGTGCCGGCCGAGTCAATGTCGAGCTTGAGGCCGGCGCGCTTGGTAGCCTCGTGAGCGAGGACCGCCTCAGCCATGGGTGAGCGGCTGGAGTTAGTGGTGTCAGCTCAGCCCTTTCCACCCACCAAATGCTGTTTCCGGAAGGGCATTGTCCAGCAGGCGCGGGCATGTCAGTATGTTGTTCCCATTGTTGACGGCGATACACACTTGCTGACCGTTAGCTTTGTCTCCCTGCTCGAAAGCTCACCCAAGACACACGGTGAGGACCGAGTACTCTTGCGGGGCCATTGTTGATTCTGATGGGTGGTGGTAGGTATGGAGGCGGAAGAGTATGCGACCGTCGCGATCACTGATCAGTCTCACCTCCCATCGTGAGCATCGTCATCGTCAACAAGTGGAGGGGGGCATTGGTGCTTCATTTCCCACGGTGGTATAATCACCCCATTACGTAAGTTTGTAGTATTTTATCTCTTATGTAAGTTGCTTGGGGTACGTTGCTTATGTAATGTTATTCGGCATTCGCGCATCTCCGACCAGTGGGGATTCCGGCTAATCGCTGGCCCTGGCCGGGCGTGGGCTGGGGTGACTCGTACCCCGCATTGCAACATATCTCGTCTTTCAGACACTTTCTCTTTCTCTCTCTTTCATTCAAAGACTATGCCCTTGGCAAGACTACTCCGCCCTCTCTCCCTCGCCACTAGACGTTTCACTCCCACCACCACCCGTATCCCCTTCTCCCGCACCGTCTCCACCGCACTCAACATGGCCGGACCAGGACCCCTCGTCACTCTCGAGAACCGCGAAAAGGTGAGACCCAAGCCGAGGTGGGCGCTGCCCATCGCCGAGGTGACATCCGTCGACAGCTCTGACTCATGACTCACACCTACTCATGACCGCCACTAACATGCCAGCTCTCCAAGAATGTGACCCGCATTCTCGGACAGAACCCGTCGCTGTTTACGCTGCAGGGCACAAACACCTACTTCCTGCAGCCGTCCACTTCGCCCTCCGCCCCGATTATCCTTGTCGACACGACAATGCCGACAACCGCGGACGCGTGGGTCAAGCAGGTGATGGACCACCTCAACTCGCTCTCGTCGCCGCCGCCGTCGATCGAGCACCTCGTGCTTACCCACCGCCACATTGACCATGTCGGCGGCTTCATCCCCCTCCTCACTGCCCTCAAGGAGGCCGGCGCCCCGCCCATGAAGGTCTGGAAGCGCCCCAACCCCGACGAGGAGGCGCTCAAGGTTTCGGAGCGCGAGATGGACGTCTACTCTACCGACGAGGCCATTAGCGAGCGTCTCGGCCAGTTCCCGTCCCAGATCACCCCTTACAACGAGACCACCATCCTTCACCCCATCGACGAGGGCACCCACATTTCGGTTTCTCACGGCGGCGAGACGGTCGGCGTCACTGTTGTCACCACTCCCGGCCACACCGGTGACTCTATCTCTCTTCTTGTTGACGGCCCCGACAAGGCCGTCATCACCGGCGACACCATTCTCGGCCAGGGCACAACCATCTTCCAGGACTTTGCCGCCTGTGGGTTCTTCCCTTTTCTGAAACGGGCTAACTCCCAGACATGCGCTCGCTTAAGAAGCTCCTTGCTATCGAGCCCAACATTCTCTACCCCGCGCACGGACCGCAGATCCTCGGCCGTGAGGCGTGCCACGAGCACATTACAACGTACATCAAGCACCGCCAGGCGCGCGAGGACACGATCGTCAAGGCGCTCCAGGTGCTCAGGAATGAGCCCGGAACGCTGGGAGCCAAGCTCGAGGGTATCCGCGCTACTGCTGCCGAGCAGGCGCAGACCGGCAAGGACATTGACAACGGCCGTGTGCCCGGTGCGGGCGCCGACGCCGCGGCTGCCGCTGCCACTGCCGCCATGAACTCGACCCCGATCGAGCACGCGTTTGCGACCGAGGGTGACGCCGCCATGTCGGCAACTGTCCCCCTCCTTGTCCGCCTCGTCTACTCGACAGGCCATGAGGGCCTCATCCTTGCCGCGTCGCGCACCGTCAAGTCCCACCTCGACAAGCTCGAGGAGGAGGGCCGCGCCCGCCGTGTGACGGCCCCCATGCCACGCATCAAGGACTGGGTCATCGAGGGCATCGACAACGATGCCGAGGCGTGGGAGTGGGTCGGCGAGATGCCCGAGCAGGTCGCCGCTGCCGCCTAGATAGAGAGGAGGATACCAGAGGGAGGCGAAGTGTTGTCAGATCCTAGTTCCTGGTCCTAGTGTATACAATGCATTCTGTCGTTGACTACTACTATGTTCACATAAGAGGCTAGCGGCGGCCGCCGAGCTTGCTGGCGAGCTCGGCACGGAGAAGGTTGTCCTTGCTCTTCGCCTCGAGGCCGATCTGCGAGCGCAGCTCGCCAATGACGTCCTTGGTCTTGCCAAAGTAGACCGACGACAGCAGGTTGCGCATCTTGATCCTGGGTGTCAGTTACAGCATTGAACAGTCGACTTACTCCATGTCCTCGATCATGCGGCCAATGTTGGGAATGTGGGCAGTGGGGGTCGGGAGCGGGCTGTCGACCTCGAGCTGTGGTGTGAGCGAGTACTACATGCGGGGTCTCCAGGGTCGTGGTAGGAGAGAGCGGTGTTCTTTGCCGTCATGGCCACCTCGTTGCCGGCTGGACAGATAGCACCGCCACTTACCTGACGGGTGACGCTGCCCGAGAGCTTGACGTCGCCGTTTCCCTTCTCCTCGTCGTTGACGCCGGCGGTCGTCTTGGAGCCGAGCTCGAGTATGACGGTCGAGGTGAGCTTGTACTTTGCTGTGCGCCCGCGCTCGAGGCACTCAAATACATGGAGCGAGTCCCAGGAGCCCGATCCGCTCTCCTCCGGCAACACTACTGTCAGCTCACTGCGATCAGCCGCTGAGCTTACCCTTCTTCACGAGGACACATCCCGCAAAGGCCATGTCCTTGCTGGCGGCGGGGTCCTCATCGAGGTCCCAGAGGTAGACGCTGCTGACGCCGCCCTCAAAGTACATGTCACGGTACGTGTCGAACGCGGCGTTGAGCTGGATCTCGAGCTGGCGGAGGCGCTGGCTGGGCTGCGGCGCGCCGGGCGCGGGGGGGATGTACGTGTCAGTCCAGGGCGAGCGGAACGAGTCGCCGTCGCGGTTGTAGTCGCAGCCGAGGAAATCGCGGCCCGCGGCCTCGTCGTGCAGGATACGCAGCGGCTGGTCGACCTGGCCCAGCAGGTCGTCGACGTACTCGGGCGCAAGGTCGCAGAGCACGTCGAGGTTCTTCTCGACGTGCGTCGGGGGCAGTCGGCGGAAGAGGTCCAGGAGCGCGGCGATTGTGTCTGCTGTGAGCTGAACTCTAACGTCGTTAAACTCACTGTCCTCTGCCATTGTGGGTGCTTGTTGTTGGTGAGAGCAGCACAGTTGCAGTTGTGGTCGTTGATCGTCTCGTCGTCGACGGCGATGACGCGCTCGATGACCCGGGGCGCTGATAACTGGCCAGAATACTACACGTCATTACAACTTACATAAGCTCAATCGAGTCATTATGTCATGAAGGTTGTGCTCCATATTTCTCCTGCCCAAGACATTGAGCGACTTTTATCAATCTCTCATCGACCACCTCGACCTCTACAATGACAAGCCGTCCCCAGCGGGCGCTCTCGGCGATCCAGCTGCGCACAGCGCTGCGCGTCGGTCTGCAGCGCAACATTGTGCCTCCCGCGCCGGCGACTGTGGTCGCTGGGCCGTCACGGCCAAAGAATTCCCCGAATCCGCCACCCGTATCTGTGCCAAAACAGCACATACGCACGTTGTTGAGTTTGACGCGCCGGGGCGGCAGCGCGCGCAGCACGTCGTTCTGGTCGACGTCGTACCCGCCGTCCAACGTCCCCGCGACGCCGCCGCCAATGCCCAGCCCTGCATCCATGCCGCCGCTGCCCGCGCCGAGCGCCGTCACGCAGGAGGACCCGCAGGCGGGCAGCACACGTCGCCGGATCCGCAAGCAGCGGTACCTCGACAGTCTGATGGACAAGACCGGTGACCTGGGACTGAAGTGTGAGTTTCTCACAATCCTCCAGCAACTAACACGCGCCAGGCTCGATTCTTGACGCACAGGGCAACTGGACAAAGGAGGAGGGCACGTTCTCCAAGATTGAGATCTGCCGCGCGCACGATCTGGACCCCCGCGACCTGCGCAAGGTGGACAGCTTGATGCCGTCGCCTGTCCCGATTATCCTGACGCGTCGGTCATGTATCCTGATCTCGATCCTGCATATCCGTGCGCTCATCAAGCCTGACCGCGTCATCATCTTCAATGCGCCGGGCACAGACGACTCACAGGCGTCCAAGCGCTTCAAGGCGCACCTGCAGGCCAACATCCGCGCGGGCGTGTGCCATGCGGCGACCGAGACAGACCTTGATGGCGGCGAAGAAGAGATGTCGCTCAGCTACGAGCACCGCGCGCTGGAGAGTATCCTGGTCGACACGGCAAACGCGCTCGACGAGGAGATGCAGTTCGTGCGCAGCCTCGTGCAGGAGCTCCTCGACTCGTTTGAGCACGACATTAACCGCGACACCCTCCGCAAGCTCCTCCACTACTCGCGCCGCCTTGCGGGCTTCCAGAGCCGCGCAAAGTACATCAAGTCCGCGTTTGACGAGCTGCTCGACTCGGACGAGGACCTGAGTGCCATGTACCTCGCCGACAAGTTGCAGGGCAAGCCGCGCGCACTGCACGACCACGAGCAGCTCGAGCTCCTGCTCGAGAGCTTTACCAAGCAGGCTGAGGAAGTCGTGTCGGAGATCGACACCATGGTGGTGAGTAACCCACCCGTCCATTGTCAGGAGCGCGCACTGACACCACAGGCAAACGTGCAATCCACGCAGGAGGTCGCCGAACTCATGCTCGACTCGGGCCGCAACGCGCTCCTTGCCCTGGACATTAAGATCTCGATCGCAACGCTCGGTATCGGAACCAGTGCGCTCATGGCTGGTCTGTTTGGCATGAACCTGTCGACGGGCCTCGAGGAGAAGCCGTACGCCTTTGCGATCGTGACGGGCACGACCGGCCTCGCCGCTTTGCTCGTGTACCTGTACTCGTCGCGGATTCTGAAGAAGGTGCGGCACGTGGCGCTCGTGGGTCGTCCGACAGCGCTGCCAGAGTCTGTCCGCGACGCCAAGCAGCGCTTTGTCCGCGAGCGCGCGGAACAGGAACGCGCCCTCGAGGCCGCCGCGTGCGCCGCCGCCGCCGGCAGCGCCGTGCCCGCCGCCGACACCCGCCCGATCCCCGACTACGAGACGCGCTGGGGCGACATTCGCAGCAGCCTAAAGTCGCGCCAGTCCCTGTGGGACCGCATCTTCCGCCCCAACTCGCTGCGCCGCCGCCTCCTCGGTATGCGTACCCCGCCCCCGGATCCTGTCGCTGTCGAGGCGCGCCGCGGAAGCCCCATCCCCGCGTCCGTGCACGCACCGGCGCCGTCGTCGCCGACCCGCCCGCCGACCCGCCCCACTGCTCCCCGCATCGAGACGCCCTCCTTGGGCCGATCGCAGAGTAGCGCAAAGGCGGAGTGATTTGGAGTACAGAACCAAACAGCTTGTCGATCCGGGCGTTCCCCCCCACTACCCCGCATGTGCACCTCCGTTCCTCCACTCGACTCTCCTCCACTCGACTCTCCTCCACTCGACTCTCCACTCCCCGCTCCACCGCACCGCTCTCACACTCACTCTGCTCACGCGATATACTCCACTCATAGCATAGATCTCTCGTCCTCCTCCGGACACGGACGGCGGACGGCGCCGACGCTCCCACCCCGTTGTCGGCCGTAGTAGCCTATTATCCCTAGAGCGCGCCGTCCCTCTATTATTTACGACTGTTGCGATTATTGTATGCTGTATGCTTATGCACCTATGGTCATCTTGCTACCGTGGGCTGGGGACCGGGTAGAGATAGACGGTGGGTATCCGGGTGGCCGCCGGTGGGCAGCGGAGAGCGGGGCGACAGGCGGCGAGCAGGTGGGCTCCTCGATGTCAGCGATGCCCGCGGACCACATGGTCCCACATGCAGCACCGCGCGGTGGTGTGGCGTTCCGGCCGCGGTGGCGGGTGGCGCCGGCGGAGGCCGAGGCGTGGCGGGCGAGGCCGAGCAGACCAGGGTGCGAGGGTGCGGATAACCGGGTGGGCTGCAGTGTGGGCGGTGCGGACTGGACTCGGCTGTGTTCAGCAGGACAAGACTGGCATGGCTCAGTGGGCCAGTCGCGCCTCTGGTCTGGGAGCAGGCTCTGTGGGTGGGCGCGGAGCCTGCGTCTGCGGCACCGTGCTGCTGCTGGGCTGCGCCATGTTTGCCTCGACAGTCGCTGTGCGATCCGTCATGGTGGTGAAGATGAAGCTGGAGATGAAGGTGGAGATGACGATGGAATTGGAATGGACTAGGCCGGAATGGCGAGCAGCACTCGTTGCTCCGCTTGCCCTCCACTGGCCGTTCTCGATATCGGCAGCGGTAGCGGCAGCGGCAGCGGCAGTGGCAGCGGCAGACGGGGCCATACTGGCGCGCTCGGGAGAATGCGCAGGATATCCCGAGTATACCCCGAAACCATCTGATCTGCTGCTGCTGCTCCTCTGCCGAGCGGTGCGCTCTGCGCTCTGGGTTTGCCCGATAGATTGCGGACATGCGGATGGGGACAGAGGGAGAGGGCGTGCGGTGGAGGGAGGGCGAGGCGGGGGCGGACGGCAGTCGCCAGGCCGGACGCCGGCGCGCGGGGACGACGACACGTTCCGTGCTCATCAGCATGCATGCATCATGCGATATTCCGAGTTTCCGAGTTCCGCGACCCGCGTCCGGACCCGGGTCGCGGGACGGCGACGCCGAGAGGGCTGGGTGGGTGGGTGGTCCGAGCCCGAGGCGAGAGCACGACTTTTTGCGGCGGCGGCGGCGGGACACTCAGGGCGGGCAGTGGAAATCGGCGGATGCATGGCTGGCTGGCCCCACCACTGGTCCCACTCTGCGATGCCGTGCAATGCAATGCAATGCTCCCATTCTCGGAAACGGCAGCCTGAGGCCAGGGCGGGCAGCGCAGGGCAGCGCAGTGGCTAATCGTTATCTCGAGGCGGTGGCGGCGTCAGAGAGGCGACAGAGGTTGGAAAAGAACGACGACGACGGGGGGTGTGGCGGATTAGGCGCCCGCCACGGCTTTCCTATTCCCCTGCGGACACTGGACTGGGCGAGCGGGCCCGTGTCCCCCGCCAACTACGCAGGGGTGGCACCATGTATCGGACCGGCAATGTCCGCCGGCAGCTGCCGATTTGCATGATTGCGACGATAATTTCGAACTTTTCAGCTGGGCGAGGTGAATGTTTTCGAACATTGACACGGCAACGGCAGACGATGCCTCGTCTTTACCTCGTCTGCTGCTGCTGTGGTTAGGCCCCAGCCCGCTCCCCGCCCCGCGCCCCCCGTCCCCCGTCCCCCCCAACCCCACTCCGGCGCATCGTGCCCGCGCGCGATCCGACGGCGAGGGGGGACGCGGACAGTGACGGCAGGTGCGAGGCGCGCTCACACCCGGCATCTGCCGGGCCCCAGCGTGGGCTCCATTGCAGGCGTGATCACTCGCTGCTCGTGTTCAGGAAAAGCCACCATCACCGCCCCGCCATGCACGTTGCCGGATGTTTGACGGCTGTCTGCAAAGGGCTCATTTGCGCAAATAGGTGGCAAAACCAAGAAACCAAGAAACCAAGAAACCAAGGGGCAGGCAGCAACAGATAGCAGCAAACACCCGAAAAACAAGCTCTGCCTCATTTGTGATCAGTGGAGCTGGGGAAAAAAAAAAAATCAGCAACCGGAGAAATACAATGACGCGTGCGACAGAGTGGCAACGTGCAGTGCAGCAGAGAACGTGCATCAGCTGCAGGATGGTATCTAGTACAGTGTGTGCATCAAACCAGCATACTCGTTAAAAAGAAATTGAATGCACGGCCGTGGTACGGCGGGGTGCACGGTGGGGCTATGGAGGTGCTCTGCGCACCATTTTAACCGCATCGAGCGGCCCCCAAGAGGGCACTGGTGCGGACTCGGGGGGATATTGCGGGGGGAGGGGCTAGAGTAGGCTTAGGCCTTGTTCTTGCGGGCGAGGAGCTTGGCGATGAGCTTCTCGGTGACCTTGTCCATGTAGACGGTGGTGGTGACCCAGTCCTCGCGCTTCATGTTCTTGCCGTGGATGGCAAGGGCAAGGTCCTTGGTCATGATGTTGTCCTGGTCAATGACCTCGACACAGGCGGCCTCGAGGTCGGTGGCGAAAGCGGCGAGCTCGGGGGTGTTGTCGAGCTTGGCACGGAAGATGAGACCACGGGTCCAGGCGAAGATGGAGGCGACGGGGTTGGTCGAGGTCTCCTCTCCCTTCTGCCACTGGCGGTAGTGGCGGGTGACTGTGCCGTGGGCGGCCTCCGACTCCATGATCTGGCCGTCGGGGGTGATGAGCTCCGAGGTCATCATGCCGAGCGAGCCAAAGCCCTGGGCGAGAATGTCCGACATAACGTCACCGTCGTAGTTCTTGCAGGCCCAAACAAAGCCACCGTCCGACTTGATGGCCTGGGCGACCATGTCGTCGATGAGGCGGTGCTCGTACCAGATGCCAAGGGCGTCAAAGTCCTTCTTGTAGGTCGACTCGAAGACCTCGGCGAAAATGTCCTTGAAGCGGCCGTCGTAGCGCTTGAGGATGGTGTTCTTGGTCGACATGTAGAGGGGCATCTTCTTCTGGATGGCCATCTTGAACGAGGCGTGGGCAAAGCCGTAGATCGAGTCGTCGGTGTTGTACATCGACATGGCGACACCCTTGCCCTTGAAGTCAAAGACGTTGAGGGCAATGGGGGCCGAGCCGTCCTCGGGCTGGAAGTTGAGGGTGAGCTTGCCGGCACCGGGGACGACAAGGTCGGTCGAGCGGTACTGGTCACCAAAGGCGTGACGACCAATGCAGATGGGCTTGGTCCATCCGGGGACGGGCTTGGGGATCTTGGCGAGGATGATGGGCTCACGGAAGACGGTGCCGCCGAGAATGTTACGGATCTGTGGACGTTAGTGTGTCTTGTTCGCTCATCTCCGGTGGGCGCCCACACTGCGGCCGCGGACGGCCCAACCGGCTTTGTAAGGCAACTCACGGTACCGTTGGGCGACTTCCACATCTCCTTGAGCTTGAACTCCTCGACACGGGCCTCGTCGGGGGTGATGGTAGCGCACTTGACGGCGACCTGGTACTTGAGGGTGGCCTCGGCCGACTCGATGGTGACCTTGTCGTCGGTCTGGAGTCTTGTTAGTCACGGTGGAAAAGCCTCGGAGGAATGGCCGAAATTCCAGCCGCCGCGCAGCAACTAGCTGCTGCAAGCAACTCACCTTGTCACGGTGCTCCATGCCGAGGTCGTAGTACTTGAGGTCGACGTCGACGAAGGGGAGAATGAGCTCCTCACGGATCTTCTTCCAGATGATGCGGGTCATCTCGTCACCGTCCATCTCGACGATGGGGTTCTTGACCTTGATACGCTCAAGGCCGGCGGGGGTGGGGGCGAAGGTCTGGGTGGACATGTTGGCGAGGAGGATACGAGAGGTGGTCGAGAGGTGGCGAGCAGCAATCGTGGGACGGGAGAGAGAGGGGAGCTGATGAGAGAGAGAGAGTGAGTTTTAAAGTAAAGATGAAGAGGAGGAGGGAGGTGGGAGG
>PQXP01000565.1:0-13601 GCA_002973495.1 Apiotrichum akiyoshidainum | reverse complement strand
CCCCCCCACGCCGCCCGCACTCGGACCCGGTGCCATTCCCGTACTGGAAATCTTGTCACAAGACGGGCGCTGCTGGTGCGCTTTCCATTCCGCTCCTGCTGGCCCGTTGGCTGGCGCTTTTGCACCCGGGCTGTACCAAGTCACGCCATCACCTGGCAGCGCAGCGCAGGAGACGTACAAAGGGCGGGCCACTGGCAGGCAGTAGGTAATGTTGTTGTGGGTGGACTGGCAACTGGTAAAACGCGGGGCAGATTCAAGGCTCGCGCGCCATCCCTCTCGATGGTTGGTGCTTGCTTGGCTCGGCTAGCGCACCGCCAAACGTCCGTGGCGCGCGTGGCGCCAACTCGAAACCCTTTTACACCCCCGAATGCACTGGTTAGTGCTGCAGCTGCAGCAGCAGCAGCTCTGTGCGTCGCCTGTGCCTGCGTCACACCTGCGCTGCTGCCGGGCACCTGAAGCATGAAGCATCAGAGCATCAGAGCAGCAGACCAGAGTTGTAAAAGACCGAACAATTTACACACCAAATCGTCCCGGAAAGGCACACGGTATGGGGTATCCGCCGTGCCGGAAAACACCTTTTCATCTCTTGAACCGCCATTGCCCGTCTCTTTACCTTTCAGAAGCTGCGGTAACGCTGAAGCGTGTGATCGAGGAGCAACAAGAACCACTATGTACTCTACGGTATGCAGGAATGCCGGATGCAAGATGGACTCAACTGTATACACGTACGTACGAGGCCTCGCGAGCAGGGACGCAACTAAGGCTAGAAACAGGGTCATGTAGATGCATGGTATCGCTCCAACCTCTTCTCCTCGACTCGTCCCAGCTACGCGCTATCTTGAGCTTGCTGGTCGTTTGTGCGGTCATCACGAGGGCCCATCGCAGACTTGGGTCAAACCGCTTGGACAGGGATCTCAGGCTCTCAGGATTGAACGGCCCGGCGACACCGTCCACTGCCAGGGATCCGTCCACCATCTGCTACACTCGCAAGGATGGCCATGTCGGCGTGCTCGTTGCGGCAGCTGCCCACAGGGAACAGAGGGGCTGCCCAACCCTACTCTAGGCATGCCTCCGCCTCACTCAATGGTCCTTGCCTTCCTTGACGCGCACGGCGAACGCCCCGCGAGTGCGCACGCCGTTGACCTCGTCAAGGGCCCGCGCCCGCGCCGCACGGTCCTCTTCTTTTGAGGCAGTCCAGCGGCGGCGCGCAACGATAGCCCAGCCACGCGTAGACGGAATCCGCAGGCTCTCCTTCTCCCACTTCCATCCACACACCAGTCCTTGGTAGCCCAGCCACATTGTGTACGCCTTGTAGCGGCTCGCTCCGGGCTCAAGGCCGTCCTCGAATCCGCCCGCAGGCGAGTGGGCGTGCGCAGGCGGGTCGTACACCGTCTTTGTAAACTTGTCGTCCAGCATGTGCAGGCAGCACGGCAGCGACAGGTATGGCGACGGTGTGTTCGGCAGAAGGGACAGGAGAGGAATCCAAGGCTTGACCAGTTAGCGCCCAAGCGAAGGACCTCAAAAATGAATGTGCCACTAAAAATCTCAGACACGCTCAGACACTCACCGTGAGCTCGTCTGAATGGTTTCCAATCAGGAATGTGCCCTCCTTGACGACACATGATTCTTGGCCGGGCCAGACGCCGCTGTCCCATTCTTCCATCGTCTCTGGGAACCATGAAGGCATGTCAATGGCCAGCTCGACGAGCGACGCCCGCGTCGCGTCCGGATACTGTGGCCATGTGCGGCGCTCGCGAAGCTCATAACCCTTTCCGGAGTAGCCCTGAGTTGTGTGAGCCAGAGAGACCCAAAAGGTGAAGAAGAAACATCAAAAAGCTTCTCGGCCCGCGATGTCCGGGGTCCCAGCTAAGAACGACGGACGCGTCGTCGGGGATTGACCCGGTGGCGGTGGTGGCGGCGGCGGAGCAACCGGGGCTGGGTGCTGGCGCATAGGCACCAGAACCAGCCCCGAGAAAGCCCCATATCCTATACCATATCCTTGGCACCAGAATCCAGAGCACCAGTGAAGATCCTTGGAATCGTGTTTTGATCGCAACTCACCTCAGAAACGAGAATATGCACAAGCAGTCCATTGCCGCAACCGAGATCGACAAAACCGCCAGGGGGACGACCCCACCTATCCCACTCCATGCCTGTCGGGCTGCCCTCCGCATCGTCGCGTGTGGGGTACATGTCCTTCCAGAGCAGCATCAAAAACGCGGCGATTGCAATGTCCTGTGATCCCCAAACAGAAAGGTTTGTCGGCAGTAGCCGGTCGTCGGGTGAGCCAGTGTCCATCTCGAGCGACTGTGGTCGGCATCCCGCCACAGCGGCAGTATGTAGTTACTCACCTTCCAGACGTGGCGCTTGACGTCCTCGACCTTTGTGCTCCACGGCTGCGCGACGCGCGAGTTGAGCTGCTTGTGACGCTCCTTGAGTTCCTGGTACAGGTCCTGGAACGGCTCGCGACGAATAATCGTCTGCAGATGTTAGCCACCAGGACGGGGGGGGGGGCAGTACTCACGTCGTGGACCACGCGCTTGACGTAGCCCTGGGCACTGCCGTGGCCGTGCTTGTGAAGGCGCTCAAGGAGGGCAAGACAAGTGCGCTGGAGACGGCGCTCCTTGACGGCCTCAGCCTCTGCACGGGATTCCGGGGTGTCCTCCTCCATTACAACGGCAGGCGGTGCAACAGCGTTCTCCTTGGTCGACGGCGGCGCGAGCGGGCTCCTCCGGAACGGCGGCCGGGGATGCGGGGCAAGGAACTCGGTTCCACATGCTGTATCGGGAAAGGGGAGGTATGCGACTGTGATGGTACCATAGCAGCGCTCTCCCTCGGCGGGAATTTCATCGTCGGCACCCTCAGTGTCCCAGAGGAACGCGAGGCGGCGGACAGGGGGGTGGTAGAAGGGAACAGTGGCGGCCGAGTCGGCGAGGGGAGTCTTGAGGACGATACCCTTGTCGCCGTTGGGGGACGAGTAGGCAACAATACGCTGGTCAAGGCGGGAGTCACGACGGGGCTGGCGGGGAATAAAACGGACGCGGCTGTGGGACAAGAGGTCGAGACCGAGGCGCTCGGCGACCTCGGCGTCTGCCGGGTCCTCGGGGTCCTCTAGCGTCTCAGCACGGAGGATCAGGCCAGAGTTCTGCTCGGGGTGGTGCGCCATCTCGTCCAGCACGCTGTGGAAGACGTCTAGCGGAAAGTACGCGCGCGAGCGGAGGGGAGTGATCCATGTTTCGGACTCGGTCGACAGCGGGCAGGTGGTCGTGCGAGGAAGATATGTCGGGACGAACTTGGGGTGAGTAATGTTCTGGACCTCGCGGTGACCGCGGGGCTTGGCCTCGGGGGCTGCGGTTACGCCCGAGAGAGAGGCGGGGGTGGCTGTCGGTGCCGGTGCAGCTGCTGCCGGTGTGGAAGCTGTGTCGGCCATCGTGGTCGCTGTTGTTGTGGTGTTGTTGCTCATTGTTGCTACAGATGATGACGCATTGAATGAGGGCAAGTTCAAAATGTGGGTGGTCCTGGGGGGCTCAAAAGTCGATGGGTGATAAGACAGACTCCGAAATTGCTCCCCGAAATGACGTGTCTCCTCACCACCAATGGGCCCAGACGTTTATAGGGGCTTTCAGGGCTAGCAGAGTCCCGCTCCACGTCGTCTCCGCGGGGTTCGTCTCCATCTCCGTGTCAGTGCCCGTCGTGTCAGGCATGGCCGCGGCGTGTCGCGTTCTGCTGGCCGTTTGTGATATACATTCAATGCCGCTGGTCTCTCTTCTCTTTCTCCCCACCTCCCCTCAAAATGTCGGCACCCCAAGAGGACAACAAGCAGGCGGCTGCGAAGCCGGCCTTCAGGACGTGAGTACTGACAGACTGCCTCCTCCTGCCGCTCCTGGCAGTAGAGTTAAACCATCTCTCGGCGCGCGTTACTCTCGACGCGTCCAGATCCAGCAATCCGGACCACCCACGATCCGCAACACATGACATCCCGATAACAGCCCGCCAACCTACACCCATATCTATAAGACATCAACTGACACACCAGCACAAACTACAAGGCGGTTCCCAACCCCCCCCTCCCCGCCGAGGGCTCGGGTGCGTTCAACAACTGGCACCTCGCTGCCATCGACCTCTTCGTTCCGTGGTTCCTCCAGCGTCTCCTCCCCTGGAAGTCGGGATGGTACACCTACTGGTTCCTCTTCGTCCTCTGCTTCGTCCCCGTCACCATCTCGTACTGGATCATCACCTCGCGCTTCGGCCCCCGCAAGAATGAGAACGTTCCCCTCCCCGGCCGCCCCCTCTCCGAGTACTACACCATCAAGGACGCCGAGATGGCCGCCAAGTGGGAGGACAAGAAGATGCCCATGCAGATCTTCCACGACGCGTACTTTGACGGCAAGATTGACTTTAACGGCGACGTTCTCGACGTCATGGAGTACCGCCACGACTGGTCGCGCTTCGAGCTCTCGTTTGACAACTTCCGCTACGTCCTCTTCAACCTCGTCCCCGATGTCATCCTCCACTCGCAGAAGCAGGACGAGGACCAGATCCGTGACAACTACGACCGCGGAGACGACTTCTACGCCTGGTTCCTCGGACCCCGCATGATCTACACTGGTGGTGTTATCCGCGACATTAACCGCGAGGAGACCCTCGAGGAGCTCCAGGACAACAAGCTCAACCTCGTCTGCGACAAGCTCAACCTCCAGCCCGGAGACAAGATGCTCGACATTGGCTGTGGATGGGGAACCCTCGCTGCCCACGCCGCCAAGAACTACGGTGCTGACGTTACCGGTGGTGAGTAAAGCGACAGAGCCGGACGGGCATGTGCGCAACAGCCGGTGGTTGCACTTTATCGCGGCCCTGAGCTCGTTTGCACGTTTGCTGCGCCCATGATCCCCTCCCCTTGCAGTCGCTGACCCACGCAGTCACCCTCGCCAAGACCCAGGCTGCCTTTGGCAACAACCGTCTCCGCGAGAACGGCATCCCCGAGTCGCAGGCCCGCATCCTCTGCATGGACTACCGTGAGATTCCCAAGTCGAAGGGCGCCTTCAACAAGATCTCGTGCCTCGAGATGGCCGAGCACGTTGGTATCCGCCGCTACCGCACCTTCCTCAAGGAGATCTACGAGCTCCTTTCGGACGACGGAATCCTCTACTTCCAGGTCGCTGGTCTCCGCAAGTGCTGGCAGTTTGAGGACCTCATCTGGGGTATCTTCATGAACAAGTACGTCTTCCCCGGTGCCGATGCCTCCCTCAACCTTGGCTGGGTCATCAACGAGCTCGAGGGTGCCGGCTTCGAGGTCAAGTCGGTCGACGTCTTTGGTGTCCACTACGCCGCCACCATCCACCGCTGGTACAAGAACTGGCTCGCCAACAAGGAGAAGGTCGAGGCCAAGTACGGCCCCAGGTGGTTCCGCATCTGGGCCTACTTCCTTGCCTACTCGGTTATCGTTGCCCGCCAGGGTGGTTCGTCCGTCTTCCAGATTGTCCTCCACAAGAACCTCAACGGCTTCCACCGTATCGAGGGCGTCCCCACCCACGCCGCTTGCCAGGTCCCCGTCTCGCGCAAGACCACCCCTGTCGTCTGCGCCGAGGGCTGGTGGGACAACACCACTGCCGCCCCCGCCGTCCCCGTCGTCGTCCCCGCTGCTGCCCCCGTCGTTGCTGCCCCCGTCGCCGCCGCTCCCGTCGAGCCTACCGTCGCCGCTGTCGACGCCTAAGCGAAACCTCTGCCGCTCGTACTGCCGCCGCAAGGCATCCCGCCGAAAGGCATCCCGCCGAAAGGCACCCCGCCGAAAGGCATCCCGCCGAAAGGCATCCATAGTCTATAGACTGGGCCCAGCCCATACAAAGTGGAAAACCAAAGCCTCAGAAAATGCAACGAGTTCGTGGCAAACCAGTGGAAGGACATTGAGCAAATGTTACATGGGGTCTATCAACTAGCTGACCAGGTGCGGATGGTGAAGGATGCTATGCTACTCGGCCTCGCCGAGGTCCTCGCTCGCCGGGCGCTCCGGGCTGGGAATGGCGGATTCCGGCTCGGCTGGTGTGGCTGCTGTCGAGGCCTCGAGGGCAGGGGCGTCAGAGTCGGCCATGACGGCGTCGCCATCAGCGTCGGTGGTCGCGTCGGGGTCACCCTCACCCTCAGCGGCGGCGGGGGCGGGCGTGTCATCGTCGTCCTCGGGCAGCTCGGCAAGCTTGACCTCGCCGTCCTTGCCCTCTGCCGCCGGTGTTGCGTCGCCCTCTTCTCCGTCTCCTCCGTCTCCGTCCCCTTCTCCATCACCTTCTCCCTCGGCCTCACCCTCACCCTCGCCTTCCGCCTCTCCTTCTCCCTCGGCCTCTCCCTCCGCTTCGCCCTCAGCCTCCGCCTCGGCCTCGCCCTCGGCCGCAGCCTGCACGGCCGCCTTCTTCGCCTCGGCCTCGCGGATCATCTCGACTAGCTTGTGCAGATCGTACGTCTTCATGTTGGCCACGACGCGCGGGTGGCTCTTGCGCGCAGCGCGCAACGCACACCATCGAATCGTGCGTTTTTGCTGTACGTCAGTAACCCAGCTCGTACAGAAACGGCGCCTCCAGCTGTACTAACCTCGGCAATCTCGGGCCCCGGCTGGCGTCCCATCGCAATGTCGTCCTCCTCGTCCATCTCGATGCGCTTCAGCTCGTCCGCGAGCTCAAAGACGTCCTTCTCCTCGGTGCGCTTCCAGTCGTTTCCCTGGCCCTTGTAGCCCGTCTCCCACGCGCGCGTCAGGCCAGGCGTGCCGAGGCGATACGGCCAGCGGCGCATGGGGCGGCACTGGCGCTTCCACTTTTCGGCGCTCGACGACGCGAGGCCCTCGGGCACCGGCAGGATCTCCCACTCTGTCTCGGGGCATCCGTCGTTCTTCCATGTTGCCTGGCGTCAGTTTTCGCTTCAGTACTGCAACTCACGTAGCGGCGCTCGCGGCCCATGAGCTGTGTGGCCGTCTCAGCGAACCGAGGCCCATCGGGCTCCATACGGTGGAGCTCGTCACGGATGTTTTGCACCGTCGACTTGACCCACGCGAGGTCGTCGCCGTCAATGACAAAGTTCTTCGACATGCCGCCGGTAAACTGCTGCTTGTTGGCCGTCGCGGGCGTGAGGTTTAACAGGAACTGGAAGAGGATAAAGTACTGCAGGAGAATCTGCCGCCGGAACTGCTGGTCGGCAATCTCGTGCTCGAGCAAAGAGCGCGCAGTCAGGTAGCGCGGGTACGACAGGTCTTCGCTCTCGCGCGTGCGCTTGCGGGTCGACACGCTCTTCTTTCCGCGCAGCACGCGCTCGCGCTTCGTCTGCTCAAACAGGCGCGCGAGGACAAAGTCCGACTTGGTGCGGAACTGCTCGAACGGCGTCTGCCCAGACTCGCCAGCGGCAGGCGCTTCGGCCAGCGAGGGCGGGTACGCAAAGAAGCGCTGCAGCGACCAGAGCGTCGAGTAAAAGTCAGGCTGCTTGTCTGCTGTCAGCTGATGGTGTGCGCTCGGCAGCTCACCGTCCTTGTCCTTGTCCGCGTCGTCCATCGTCTTGTCCCCGTCGGCGTCCTCGCCCGCGGCGGTCTCGTCCTCGCCCTCCCACGTTGTGGCGATGACGGCGTACTCGCCACGCACATTGATCGC
The DNA here is from genome assembly GCA_002973495.1 of Apiotrichum akiyoshidainum. Lineage (NCBI taxonomy): Eukaryota > Fungi > Basidiomycota > Tremellomycetes > Trichosporonales > Trichosporonaceae > Apiotrichum > Apiotrichum akiyoshidainum. Next base: position 5,979 of record PQXP01000565.1, on the reverse strand, counting down.
GCTCTTGTCGCTAACAGAAATCGCGCTCGATGCAAAGAGCTGCACACGGCCGCGCAGCTTGAGGTCCTGCGGCGTATGCGACAGGAAGCGTAGGAACGCGTTTATGGTGCGGAGAAGAGGGAGCGCCTTGCCCTTTGACGCAGGCATGGCCTTGCAGAACCGCGGGGCGCGCGTCTCCATGTAGCTGAACAGCGTGTGCCATGTGCTGACGCTCAGCAGCTCGACAAAGTCCTCCATGAGCGGGATGAACGGCGCGCCGGGCTCAAGGTTGGCAACGTCTGGGCGATTAGGTCCGACTCCAAGATGGGTATGTTCTGAAAGCTCTTGTGTCGCGTACGAGCTCATGGGGACTCACCAGGATACGCCACGCTGATGACCTCGAACAGTGTCAGCACCACGTCCAAGCGGTCCTGCAGCTGGGTCTGGAAGCGGGCCTTTGTCTCGTCGTCGTCGTCCTCGAGCGGCTCCGGAAGCGAGCCATCGACGACCGGGCGGACAGTGAGATCGCGTCCAACGAGGTCGACAACAGAGCGCAGCATGTCACCCGTCTTGCTGTTGCTCGCTGCGGCGTCGGATGCAGATGCCCAGACGGCGGAGACGGCGGGGCGGAGCGCTGTCGGATCGAGGGCAGGGAGGGCCGAGGGGCCCGCATGCGACGCGAACGCCGGCTCGCGGTCAGACGCGAGGGTCCGGCACAGGCCGTTGAGTCCGTCCCGCAAGAGGGCGTGGAGACTCATTGTTGTGAGGATGGGTGTTTTGTGCAAGACGGAATGGATGGTCGCGAAAGATGATGCTTGTCGATTGCGGTCCTCGTTGTTCGCCGAGGCGCTTCTTTGGTGTTTACCCAGCCTTTCTAATCGAAGATGAAATTCTATTACAAAACGCATTCAAATGAATCCCACTTCTCCGCTAATGGGCAATTTACTCCCGTGTCAACACATGAGCTGTCCTGGATTCTTCGAGCACTCGACGAGTTGGGTGGCCAACATTGTGTTCTCCTCCACTTGCACTCCTCCACTTCTCCTTTCCCCAAACAGATACCACCACCATCCATCCAATGTCCGGCCGTGACGACCGCTACAGGAGGGAACGCTCTCGCTCGCCGCGCCGCGACGGTAAGCTCGACGTGTTTCAACCCAAGCTGACAGCAGACCGCCATGCCCGCGACGACCGCGATCCCCGCGCGCGCAATGTGAGGCGGTACGACGACGACGAGCCGCCGCGCGACTCGCGCGACCGCGAGCGCCCCAGTGGGTCGTACCGCGGTATCGAGCGCAGCGACCGCGGCGGCGGCGGTAGCAGCAGCGGAGGCTACCGCGAGGTGCCCCGCGACGACGACCGGGACAGGCGGGACGAGCGCCGTGGCGACGACCGCCGCGGCGACAGGGACGGACGCGACTATGGCGGCGGCGCATACTCGCGCGACTCGCGCGACAGGGACGGCGGCCGCGGCGGACGCGGAGGCTACGGCGGCGACCGGGGCGGCGACCGCGATTCGTGGCGCGAGCGCCGGGACCGCGACGACAACCGCCCGCTGGACCGTCGCACGATCGAGGAGGGACGCCGGAGGCGTGAAGAGGAGCGCATGCTCGGCGTGCGGTACGCGGAGGACGGCACCAAGATTGTGCCCGAGGGTGAGTCGACTCGGGCTGCTGCCGCTGTACGGACAAGCAGGGCTGACATCTGCAGAGGAGAAGGAGGAGGAGGAGCCTGTGCCCGAGGGAGAGGAGATGGACGAGGAGACAGCCGCGATGGCAGCCATGATGGGCTTTGGCGGATTCGGCACCACCCAGGTGAGTTGGATTGATGCGGGTTCAGCGCCGACCCAGATGTGTCACATCACACAAGTTGGAGGAAGCTGACGGACAGGGCAAGGAGGTCGAGGGCAACGACCAGGGCGGGGCCAAGGTCAACAAGAAGCGCACATGGCGTCAGTACATGAACCGTCGCGGCGGATTCAACCGCGCGCTGGACAAGGCGGGCAAGTAGACGCGTGCACGAGTGGACCTATTACTCTGGCGGTGTTGGTGTGGAGATTATCGCAAGCCATAGGCATGGAATGGATCTGTCTCTCTCAAAGTCCGTGTGTCCATCTGGCCGTCCTGCAGCAGCGCCTGAGTGCCATGCATACTCGAGATACAGGTGGGTATTGATGATGTCTTGTGCTGATATGTGTCGGCGATATGACTACAAGCGAGCGGGTGTCGTAAGAGCTAAAGAACACGAGACAGACGAGAAGGCGATAGGGATGGAGAAAAAGACAGATAACCACGCAACTAACAACTAATATCCTCTCCTCTCCTGGTATGGTGTATGATGGCCTGGCAACTTGCTTACGGCTGCGACCTGCGATTTGAGCTCTTGCGGCTTGCGGCTGCGGCTTGCGAGGTTCACTCTGGGAATGATTTTGTAAATCATGTCATAAATCATGAATCAGACGCGTCCAACCTCGCATCAACTCTTCTTCTCGTCCTCTTCCTCTCCCATTACATGGCGTCACCCGAGCTGTTGGCGAACTTTGTGAGTATAAAGTTGAGGAAAGTTGTCTCGTCGTCCGGCGAGGGGTCATTGTTGCTCTCGTCACCGTTGCCCGTCTGCTGGATCGCGAACGGGTTGAAAGCCATGTCCATGCCCTGCTGGGGCACGCCGAGGTTGGCAAAGTCGAAGCTGCCGACGTCGGCGGTGCCAAACTCCTGTGGGCCGGGGCCGCCAGCTGCAAAAAGGTCGGCGGCGCTCTGCTGGGCCGCAAGGTTGGCGAGCTGCTCGTCCGTGGTCGCGTTCGGCAGCGGGAGCGTCATCTCCTGGTACGGCGACAGGTTGGTGCCCATCTGGCCAGCGGCGTTGCCGACGCCCGCGAACGTGTTGTGCGGCGACGGGATCATGCCACCGCCGGCCGCCTGGGGGAATGACGGGGACGGGTGCTTGTTCTCCTGGAACGCGAACGGGTTGTCGCTGTTGGACGCCCAGGACGCAACGTCGAGGTCTTCGCCGGGGCGCTTGCCGGCGCCACCGGGAGGCTGGAGGGGACGAGGGAGGCGTCCGCCGCCGCGACCGCCCTGCGCGCTGCCGAAAGGCTGGTGCACGTCGAGGCCGGGCATCTGCGGCGCGACGTAGCCCCATGGCGACGACGACACGCTGTTGACGGTGCTGGCCGACAGCGAGCGCCGCTGGGCGAGTCGCTGCTCCTCGATCTCGCGGCGCTGTTGCAAGCGCAACTGGCGCTTCTCCTCCTCTGCGGCACGACGGCCCGAGTTGGTCTTTGCGAGACCCAGCAAGAGGTCGACCGGCGTATTCTCATCGGAACCCTCGGCGTTGCGCGAGGAGCCGTTGGCATTCGAGCCGTTGGCCGAGTTGGCATTCGGCTTCGAGGTTGACTTTGCAGTTAAGAACTCGACTATCGCGAGCTCCTCCTTGACGATCGGCTCAGACATGCGGCTCTGGTCGTCGCGTGCGCGGCCGGACACCACGTTGAGGAGGTGACGAAGCTCGTCAGCCTGCGGCGAGTCCGGGTCGAGTTTTATCGTGACTCCCAGCACCATGTACGAGTTGAGCACACGGTAACCTCCCGAGTTGATAATCAGGTCGCCCTTCTCCATCATGAATGCGCGACGGCTGAGCAGGTCCGCGGTCGCAGACTCGATCGCCGCGTTGCGCGAGTACGCGTAACGGCCGTCCTGGGGCTTGCGGCGAAGGAGGTACGGCCTGTTGAGGGTGATGCGGGTGTAGTACCACTCGCACGCAAGCAGGTGACGCTGCACGAACAGGTAGGGGTGCGCCGCATCGAGAGATGTATCGGGGTTGACCATTGCGAGGAAGGTCGGGAGCGAGTCACGCCACGCGAGCAGCTCCTTGTCCAACGCGAGCACGGTCGCATAGTCGGGGAGTTGAATCGTAAAGGTATGGTACGCGATTCGGCCCATAATTTCTGCCAGCCGATGCCTGTTATCAGCACCCTAATCAATCCGCAGGGGTACTCACCTCACGATGACATAGGTGTAGACCGTGGGCTGGGTCATGGGGTGGCCCGCGGGGTCAAAGTCCGCCGCCTCAATCTCGTCGTCGTCGAGGTTGGCTGGCGGTCGGGCGTCGGTGTGGGCATCGGAGATGGAAGCAGGACGGCCAACGAGGAGGGAGATTGTGCGGTCAAGATGGTACAGCATGGCCCATGCGCGTCGGCGCACCTCAATTTCGCGTTTGTCCGTCAGATTGAGAACCGTGCCATCACGATACAGGCCCAGCTGGAACGCCGTCGTTAGGGGCGTCGACCCTTCGGCTGGACGGCGGGTAAGAAGCATGTAGCGGGAAGCGAGGAGTCCAGCGAACAAGACGTCGAGATTATCCCGCTGCAGAGCCTTGGCGTACTCGAGGCCACTGCGTGCTGAGCCGTAGAAGCGGCGCGACCATGCTAGCTGCTCGTCTGCGGGCACGATATCTGCAGGGGCGGAGAGCGCTGCAATCGCAAGCTGGGGTGAGCTTTGGTCCCACGAGCGACACTCACGACAATGAACATGAGCGGCAGCCACTTCAAAGTGTCGGCGTCAATCTTCGGGCTCATCGGGTTGCGCCCAATCGAGTCAAAGAATGACGCATAGCGGCGCTCAAACTGCGGGCGGTTCATCTTGTAGCGCGTCCAGCTGGCAAGTTAGTATCATTTCAACCCCGCGGGGTGGGTTACACGCACTCGATATCCCTGGCATGTCAGCGAATATGCGGCAAATACACAAACAAGGCCGGCATTTGACGTACCGAAAGTAGAGCTCGACGAGACCGTCCGCCATTCGCCGGCCAGGAACGCCGGCGATCAGCCACTCGAGATGGTTCTTGGTGACGCCACTCTCGCGAAGGGTCACAAGGACGTCTCGCAGCTCCGAGTTGTCATCCACCGACAGGCAGATCATGCGGCCCTCGCGGAGGCCCCAGCCGAAACCAGAGCGGCCAACAGGGGTGGACGTCGAGAGGTTGGCGGGGAAGAGACCCGAGGGCGGGGGCTTGTGGGGATAGATCTGGCGAGGAGGTTCAGGCGGCGGTGCCGACTGTGGATGAAACACATCCTCGCCTTGAGTTGCGATCGAGGAGACATCTGGGCTGGATCCCTCCAGGCCGAGTGGCCGAGTATTGATGGCCTGAGGGATGACCTGCACCAGGCGAGTGAGCATGCCCTCGATGGTCGCGAGACGGGCGTGTACGTCCGAGTTGCTGTTCACACGGGTGAGCACTAGGGGAAATAACGAGTGGATGTGGATGTTACCGGGCCCGTGCGGTAACCGGCGGGGGTGCGGGGGGTGACACGGGCCGGGGTAAGGTGGAAAAAGTAATTGGGAGGGGATGCGACTCACGCGTTGGGGTCCTCGACGCCGTTGAGGAAGGGACGGCAGAGATGGGGGACGCGACGGGCGACACACTGGGAGCATGGCTCCTTGCGGTCGCACTTTTGCTTGCGGCGATGGCACTCGACGCACGAGAAGTGCACGCGGGTGCGCTTTGCTTCTCTTGGCCGCTGGGCGGCAGCCGTAGACCCCGCACCTTGGGCTGCCGCACCGCTTGCGCCGCCTCCGGGAGTGGTTGAAGCCGATGCGGATGCCGAGGCCGCCGAGACGAGGGCGCCCGCTCCCGACGGTCCCATGTCCTCGTCTGTACCCGAGCGCTCCTTTACACGCGGGACAGCGGATGTGGGCGGCGCCTTGCGCTTCTTATCTCCGGCAGGCTGGATACCCACGCCGACACGTGCCGCAGAGGCAGCTGCGCTCGAGTCGCTGTTTGGCGCTGCCGCAATGGACGCGCCAGAGGGCGCCGACATGATGGTGGTCAGTGTCTTTCTGTGGCCGGCAAGGAAGCCAGAGTCGGGTTGTTGGAGGAGAGGTCGTTGTGTACCGAAGAGAGTTGCCGCGGAGAAGACCGATCGATCGAACGGACGAGGCGGGGTGAGGGGTGAGGGTGGGGAAGTGAGTTTGCGTGGGAGAGAGAGTGTGTGATGGGGGG
>PQXP01000533.1:0-15209 GCA_002973495.1 Apiotrichum akiyoshidainum | reverse complement strand
ATGCATGGAGAGCGGGGTGGGGTGATGAGGTGGGGAGAGGGTGGGGTGGGGGGAAGATGGGGCCGAGCGATTGTAGAGAGACAAACAAACACGGTGTCGAGCCAGGGTTGCATCGCCCGATGCCGAGGCGCAGGCACTGCGATGGCTAAGTCTTGGGTCAGACAATTCTACCAATGTTGTAGACCGTGGGAAAGAATTGCGGAGATCATCCCATGTCCACCTCTGGTGGGTCACGTGCACGAGAATTTCCGTTGTATGACGGATTTCCCATCCACTTTGAGATGGACGAGCAATTGCCTGTCACCCATTGCTTCTAGCCGTAAACAACCGCCCCACGGCACCGACATCCACGATGCCCCTCGACTTTATCGGCACCATCGACTCGGACGACGAGGGACCCTCCCCCTCCCTCGAGCAGCGCGGCGAGTCCAGCAAGCGCTCGGCGACTGCCGCCCCCAAGCCCGGCGCGGTGGCGGAGGAGCTCGACCCCGACTTTGCGTTTGACGCTGGCGCCGCGGGCCCCGGCGTCCTCGACCTCTGGGGCGGCGATGAGGTGCACGGAACCAAGGACGCCCCCCTGACCGTTGACGACATTATTGCCCGCCGCACCGGCAAGCCGCTGAAGGCGTACCGTGAGAGGAAGAGGAGACGCGCCGAGGAGGAGGGATCGGACGAGGAGGACGAGGACGAGGGCTCGGAGGGAGACGACGAGGATGATGAAGAGGACGAGGAGGGTGACCTCGAGGACGATGACGAGGCCACGATCTCCGACGGCGGCATGGACGTCGACATGGACGAGGACGAGGAGGACGATGATGAGGACGACGACGACGAGGATGACGATGAGGAGGAGGACGACGAGGACGACAACAGCGACTCGGACCTTGACTCGGAGGAGGAGACAGCAGCGGAGAAGGCCCGCAAGGACGCCTTCTTCTCGGCGGACCCGACTGCCGAGCAGACCGACCTTCCGACGTCGTTTGCTTCCATGAACCTCTCGCGCCCCATGCTCCGCGCACTCACCTCGCTCGGCTTCACCGCGCCGACACCCATTCAGTCGCGCTCCGTTCCCCTTGCTCTTCTCGGTCGCGACATTCTTGGTTCGGCCGTTACTGGTTCGGGAAAGACCGCCGCGTTCATGATTCCCATTCTCGAGCGTCTGTCGTACCGTGACCGCGGACGCGGCGGCAACGCGTGTCGTGTTCTCGTGCTGTGTCCCACGCGTGAGCTGGCCGTGCAGTGCGAGCAGGTCGGCAAGGCGCTCGCAGAGCGCGGTGGTCTCGACGTTCGCTTTGCGCTCCTTGTCGGTGGTCTCTCGCTCAACGCCCAGGCGCACGCCCTCCGCACTCTCCCCGACGTGCTCATTGCCACCCCCGGTCGTCTTATTGACCACCTGACCAACACCCCTTCGTTTACCCTCTCGGCCCTCGACATTCTTGTCATCGACGAGGCGGACCGCATGCTCGAGGCCGGTTTCAACGACGAGCTCGAGGAGATTATCCGCCAGTGCCCCCGTGCCCGTCAGACCATGCTGTTCTCGGCCACCATGTCGGACAGTGTCGATGAGCTCGTCAAGCTCTCGCTCGACAAGCCTGTCCGTGTCTTTGTTGATGCCAAGCGTCACACCGCCGCTGGTCTTACTCAAGAGTTTGTCCGTATTCGCGCCGACGAGCACCGCCACCCCTCGCTTCTCGCTCTCTGCAAGCGCACCGTCCACGAGAAGTGTATCATCTTCTTCCGTTCCAAGGCGCTCGCGCACCAGATGCGCGTCGTCTTTGGTCTCTGCGGTCTCAAGGCTGCCGAGCTCCACGGTAACCTTACGCAGGAGCAGCGTCTCGTTGCCCTCAACGACTTCAAGGCCGGCAAGGTCGACTACCTCCTCGCCACTGACCTCGCCTCACGTGGTCTCGACATCAAGGGTGTCGAGACTGTCATCAACTATGACATGCCCGGCCAGCTTGCCCAGTACACCCACCGTGTCGGTCGTACCGCGCGTGCCGGCCGCAAGGGTCGTTCGATCACGCTCGTCGGCGAGCCCGACCGCAAGATGCTCAAGGCTGTCATCAAGCAGGCGGCCGACGACCAGATCCGCCACCGCATCATCCCGGGAGACGCCGTCACCGCCATGACCGCCAAGCTCGAGGAGCTCAAGGATGAGATTACCGACGTCCTCAAGGAGGAGCGCGAGGAGAAGCTCATGCGCCAGGCCGACATGGAGCTCAAGAAGGGCCAGAACATGGTCGAGCACGAGAAGGAGATCTTCTCGCGCCCCGCCAGGACATGGTTCCAGACTGAGAAGGACAAGCAGGCCGCCAAGGGTGAGTCGCGCGAGTGCAAGCAGCTCTGCATGCCGCTTCCGAGCAGACACTAACAGTGCAGACGCCGGCAAGGCCGCGCACATTGGCCCCGGCAAGGCTGGCTCGGAGAAGGAGGCGAAGAAGAAGGAGAAGCACGGCAAGTACGACGGTCTCTCGCGTCGCCAGAAGCGCCGTAAGATGGCCAACGACGAGGACGCGGCCGAGCGCGCCGCCGGCGGCAAGAACATCAACGCCGCCATCCGCAACGCCAAGAAGGCCGCACGCCCCGTCAAGATCACCGAGGCGCTCCCCAAGGCGCCGGCCAGGAAGGCCGGCGGCAAGAAGGGCGGAAAGCGCCGCTCCGCGTTCGACGACGCCGGCACCCACGAGGGCATGCGCGCCAAGCCCGTCAAGGTCAACCTCGCCAAGAAGGGAGCAAAGGGCCCCAAGGGCAAGGGCCCCAAGGGCGGCAAGCGGTAGTGAGGAGCGATGGCGATTATAGACAGCATGCATTCTTTGGGACTGACGGGCGTGTGGGTGCAGTCAGGTGCTAGTGGGTGTTGATAGGTGCCTGTGGGCAGGCTGCCCCAAACGGGTCTGATCATCCGCGGAGAGCGTCCACACTAACATCCCTAGACTCGTAGCAGTAACAAGAAAAAAAAAAAAACCACGCTGCGCCCGCTGCCGCTCTCTCTTCTACAGCTTCGGCACACTCTCCGTCTGATGCAATGCTCGTACATGCTGGATGCAGTGACACTGTGATTGTCTGGTATATCTGCCTGGTCTGTCTGTGAATGCCGATCGCCTCTCCTCCCTCATCACTACCATCTTGCTACGCTCTGCTCGCGACTCTGCCGCTACTCCCGGCTCGCTCGTCTAGCGCCGCTCTACTCGCTCTCGCTCTCGCTCCCGCTCTTGGCGTCCATCCGCCGCTCGAGCGCCTCCTCGACTCCGCGCACAATGTCGTCCTCGGGGGCGCGCACGACAGATCCGTCCGGCATCTTGCGCTCGAGCATGCCCGCGTGGATGTGTGTGCCCTTTGCGACGCCGGGGCCCAGCGGGTGGCGCGGCGAGGTGGCGGCGGCGAGCGCGTCCTCGCGCTCCTCCTCGGGCGTCGGGATGTGCGGCGGCGACTTTTGCGAGATCGAGTTGCGTCGCGGCATGCGGATGCGCATCTCGGCCGTGCGGCGCGACACAGTCTCCACCGCAGGCGCAGGCGCAGGGGGCGCAGCAGGGAGGTCTTCACCCTGGTCGTCCGACTCGTCGCCGGGGAACGACCAGCTCGACGTCGGGGTCGACACGACGTCGTCGTCTCCCGCGTCGTCGTCGGGCATCTGGATCGCCTGCACCTCGTCGCCATCATCCTGCCACGCCTGCGGCTCAGAGTCAAAGTCGCGGTCAAACGCCTCGGCCCAGTCGCGGGGCGTCAGCGGCTCGGCACTCCGAAATGACCCCGCGGCCGTCCTGGAGGACGAGCTCGACGACGGCGCAAACGCGTCGTCGCCGAACGGGTTCTCAGAATTGCTGCCGGTGCCGACCGACGTGAACGAGCCCCACGCGTCGTCGTCGTCAAACTCATCCTTGGACGTCGACTGGAATGTCTTTCTGTCAGTTGACAAAACAAGCCTCTGTACTCACTCCAAAGTCGTCCTCGTCGTCATCCCGTGACCGGCCAGAGCTGGGGCGGAGCCAGTCGGCGTCGTCATCGTCGTCGTCGGACGAGTCCATCGCAGCGGAGCGAGAGTTGCTCGGGCGCCAGAACTGCTCCATCTGCCCGTCGTCGTCGTCGCCCGCGTCGTGGTACGAGTCGGGCTGCTTGCCGCTGATGCGGCTGAGGGGCTCGCCGATCGTATGGCTCGTCTCGTCGTCGTCGTCGCTCTCCGAGTCGCTGCGCTCGCTCTGCGAGCCCATGCCGCCACCGAGGCCCGAGTGGGGCTTGCCGCCGGCTAGGGGCTGCGTGTCGCGCGCGCGCGTCTCGCGCAGGGAGCCGTCGACAAACGCCTCCCACTGGCTCTGGGGGAACGAGCCGCGGATGCGCTCAAAGAGGTCGCCAGGGCAGCGGGCAAAGAACTTGACGAGCTCCTCGGCGATCAGGCTGATGTGGCCCATGTACGACAGGCGAGGCTTGCGGGCAGCGACCATTTCGTCGTTTAGCTTCTGCGCCTCGAGGACGCGGTGGATGAGGCGTGCCTTGAAGAAGAGCTCGACTATCAGCTCGCGGTTGTAGCCGGGAGCAAGCTGGCCATTGAGGATCTGCTGCAGGACGTCGTACACCAGGTGGTGAAGGAAGTTGTTGTTGGCGTGCTCAAAGAAGAGATCAAGAAGCGTGGGGAGGACGCTAAACTTGATAAACTGCTGCTTGAGGCGCTCGCCAGTGGAGAGGGTCTGCTCAACGGGCTCGGCGGGGGTGTCGAGCGACATGGGCGACGCGGTGGGGCCAGTCTCGGTAGCGACGGTCGCGGCAGCAGTCCCCGAGGGCGGCTCCGAGGCCTCCTTCTCGAGGACGATGCGGAGGCGCTCGGCATCAGCGACGGACGCGGGAGGGGGTACCTCCTGCACGACGGGGGTCTTGGGCGACGACTGGGGCGAGGGGGTGTGGTCGTCGTCGTCTGACAGCGGCACGTCGTCGCTCTCGGTCAGCGAGTAGTCGGTGCTGCCGGAAGAAACGGGCAGCTCCTTGGTCTGCGAGACGCCAGTCTCGGGCACTTCTGTCGGGAGCGGCTCGTCCTCGCCAGTCTCGCTAGCCTGGAGGGCCTGGCCCAGGCGATCAAGGCCATCAAGACCGCCAGTAAGCGCACCGTTGTCGTTGTACTCGGGGCCAGTACCCGGGATGCGGTTGAGGGTGGCCATGTTGGACGAGTGAAGCAGCTCGGCGTAGAGCTCGATGACCCTGAAGCGCTCCATGGTGAGCGGCCGGGGGGTGAGCGCACTCTTGACAAGGCGCTGGCTGCGGGGCTCGGACAGGAGCTTGTGGAGCTCGCCAAAGCGGTCAGCAATCGCAGCGACAAGGTTGCCGAGGTGCACGATCGCGAGCTTGTTGGCGAGCAGCGGGAGGGCCTCCTCGAGCTTCTTGCGCTGCTCCTCGCCCTCAGTGTCCATCTCGTCGGGGCCAATCTCGTCGTGCAGAGCCTCGCTCTGGATGGCCATGAGGCGGTTGCGCATGGTGTTGAAGAGGTACGGCTCGGCGAGGTCCGAGTTGTTCCTGCGGATAACCTCGACAATGACGTTGCAGACGTAGCAGAGCGACGAGGTGGTGGACGCGACGGACGGGAGGGGGTGGACAACAAAGGGGTCGGCGGGGGACGGCTTGTTCTCGTCGAGGCCCTTCCAGGCGCTGTCGGACATGTCGGCGACGCGGAGCATGTACCCGATAAGGGTGTTGATGCTATCGCGCGAGGTGAGCTCGCGAACCAGTCCGTTGTCCTTGTGGCCCGGACCGTTTGTGCCGGTCTGGTCGACCGCGTTGCCACCCTGGGGGTTGAAGCTAGAGTTGGGCGCAGAGACCGAGATGATGCCCTTGAGGAGGTCGGCGACAATGGCGTGCGTGCTCGAGGGGTACTCGGGCGAGAGAAGGGCGAGGAGACGGGGGATGAGGCGCTGCTCGCCGAGCCAGCTCATGACGTCCGGTACGCTGTCCTCGGTCTGCACGAGGCGGGCGAGCATGTCCTGAATAGCGGGCGACTCGATGTGAACAATCATGCGCTCGACAATGTTTGGCAATGTCTGGATGAAGCGGATCATCTCGGTTGTGCGCTTCTGCAGGAAGCTGGCGTTGACGCGCATCCACATGCCGCGGATGACCTCGCGCTTACGCTCGCGTTCCTCGTCGGCCTCTGACCAGGAGAGGAGGGTGGCCCGATTCCGCTCGCTGCGCTCCCAGGCGTCGCGCTTCTTGCCGTCCAGGGGAGGGACAACAGTGTCCCAGAACGGACGGAGGAGGGTGTCCTTGTGGCTCATGACCGTCTCGGGAATGGTCCACAGTTCGGACGTGAGGATCTCGGCGGCAACCTGGGGATACCTGCGCCGTTAGCACCAACACGCTGGCGATCAATCTTACCTCGAGCGCTGGTTGGCGCACGAAGAGTCCTCCTCCGGGCCAGCTAGGCCCTCGCCTAGACCTATTCCGAGGGCCGAGAGGTTGGAGCTGTGGTCGTCCTCGTCCATCTTGTCGTCGTCGTCGGCGGCGGCGGCGGCGGCGGCGCTCTCCCCGGCGTCCTTGTCGGTACCAGCCTTGTGTTTCCGGAACGGCGGGAACACGTCTGTGCTCTCCAGCGCCTTGGTATATGCCTCGTTTTCCGCCTTGACGGCGGCCGTGTCGAGGTCGTCAAGACCAGAAGTGACCCATGTGAGCAGCGACTTTACGCTGTCCTCGCGCGAGAGATATGTGACGAGCCTGGAGTCAGACACTGCAGATGGCCGCATGCGACGTGCGGCGGGGCTGGCAAAAGTCTCACTTGTTGTTCTGCGCCTTGCACTCTGCGAGAATGTCCTGCTCGTCGAGGAGCTCTTCGACGCTGGGCGGTGTCTCACGGGAGAGGAGCGTGTCGAGGGTCGAGCCCGACGCAAAGCCGAATTTCCACAACATGATTGGTGTTGTGTGTTGCGGTGGCCAGCTCTAGCGCGGTGGGGCTAAAGAACTAGCTGCGCGATGAGGTGGATGCGGGATGGGGAGGGTATGCTGTTTTGGGAGGTATGCAGGCTGGGCGTTGCAGAGTGCAGTGTCGATGCTTGCGTGGAGATTGATGCAAGGGGGGTGAGGGAGTGGGATGGATGTGAGGGGGGAGAGAGAGGGAGGGAGAGTGGAGAGTGGAGAGGAGAGTGGATGGATGAGATGGAGGATGAGTGGGGGTGTTGGATGCGAAGATGACTTGAATGACCGGATTACGAAACGAAACCAGACGATTTCCTTCCGACCAGCGGCAGCGGCAGCGGCACAAGGTGGTGCGGCTGGGCGGTGGGCAGCGGGTGACACGGGGGTGTGGAGCTCAATGCATGCAGTGGTCTACAGAGTGGCTCCATGCATGTTCTGAATGCTGCTGCTGCTGCTGCTGCTGCCGCTGCTGCTGCTCGGCGGGGGCTGAGGCGGCGCGGAGGCGCGTCCGTGTCAGTCAGTGGCCAGTGGCCATGAGCGAGCGGGCGGCCCAGGTGGTCGTGTGCTCGTGCTCGTGCTCTGTTCTGCTGTCCGAGTCCCCGTTTCGAGTTGACCACATCTTGTCTCCAGGTCTGCGCTCGGTGTCTCTGCATGCATGGGTGTAGCTTGCGCATGTATGGGATGTGCTCGTCTGAGGCCGCATCCCAACAGCGGTGGACGATGTAACGAGGTCGAGTCGCCGCTCACCTCCACCGAAAGCTCCACTCCCCTCCCCTCCCCACCACCTCACCCACCCCACCCCCGTTACATGTTGCTCGACAACAGCAACTGCAGTCAACCCCCCGGTGCAGCACACCTCTCAGCTTTATATGCTCACTCCTCGTCTCTCCTGCATGCATCCCCCTCTCCTAGTCCTCTCCGCACTGGCTGCTGGCGTCGCTCTGCCGAAAAAAGAGAGGCTGCCTTCGCCCTGTCCCAGCTCGTGCTCCCCCGCTGCTCTCTGCTTTGACGGAACCAAATCCCCCGCCCAATGTCCGCCCAGCCTCAAAAGTGGCACTCTCTATCAACGGCAGTCACCCGCGGGGTGGCGACTGCGCCGCCCCCGCCCGGCCATCGTCCTGCCATTTCCAGCCGTTGTTGACGTCGCCGCTGCCTCCTGTCTGCTGCGATACATCACACCCTCCGCAATCGGCTCACAGAGGAGCGTCTCGTTCACAGCATGCACGAGGTGCAACGAAAGCTTTGGAGATCACAGTGCCCCGGAAATGCCCCCCGAGCCACAGCCAATCCAGTACCCAGAGCCATACATCTTCTTACACCTACAACAATGCACCCCCTCTGCTTTCCCTTCCTTCCCTCGCTAGAGCTTGCTGGCACCGTGGCGCTCGTGCTCGCGCCTAGTCCGCAGGCCCTCTCCAAAGTCGGCACGGATAACACCCTCCTGCTGCGTCGCAGCGACGAGGTGGCCCTTCTCCGTGTACACCAGTCCGCGCACGAGGCCGCGGCCGGACGCGACGTCGACCGCGACAGTCTCCATCATGTGCAGGAACGGGCCGGACGGGTCCCAGTCGGCGGGGAACGGGTAGTAGTGCGTCGTGTGGTCGAGCGAGGCCTGAAGTCAGTGGGTGTGGGATATGGTGGTATCGGCACGAGGTGTGGAGGGCTCGTCGGCACGGACAATAGGCTTGACGCAGATGGCTGCGTCTCGTACCGCAGACGGTCTCCCACAGGAGCCAGCCATCCATCTTGAGCACAACCACCGACGAGCTATCCAACGCAGCTGTGTTCTCTGTACCGGTCACACTCACCATCATGCCGAGACGCGGCTCCGAGGTGCCCGAGAGACCGACGGTGCGGGCACCGGTACCGATGAACTGGAAGTCGGTCATGTAACCGAAGAGGGCCTGTTGTCAGCCTCCAGTCGGGACACACCGAGCTGATCGTGCCACTTGCACCAGCTCGTGTACTTGCATTCAGTGGCTGCACTTACCCTCACGGCGTTGCCGTCGAGCACCTCGTTCTCGGTGAGACGCGGCTTGAGCCAGACGGCGCGGGTGGTGCCCCACTGGCCGGCCTGCTGGCGCGCAATGGCAATCTCGACGGGCGACTCCTTGCGCTCTTCAATGTAGTTTTCGACCGCGCGGAGCCTCTTGCCGAGCTCGATGCCCTTCTCCTTGATGTCGGCCAGGAAGCGGATCCACGTCAGCTCCTCGATGCCGGCCTTGCCCCAGGGGACAATGTCGGGCGGGAACTCGATCTGGTACGAGGGCGCGAACGGGCGCGTGTCGTACGAGCTCTTGGGGATGGCCGAGTTGCCGGACGAGGGGAGGTCGAAGCGGAGCGAATGCGTAATGGGCGTGTCGTTGCGGTCCGACTTGTTGTTGTTCTCGCCGTTGTTGTCGCCAGAGTTGTCGCCCGACTCGGAACCCGCCGCAGGCGCGCTCTCGCGAGTCTTGTCGCCTTTAGTATACGCAATCTCGCTCAGACCCACGGGCGGGGGCTGGATCTTGGCCCGGATCTCCTTCTCCACCGCAGACATCCTCTTGCGGGGAACAATGGGCGGCAGCGCGCGCGGAGGAGCGGTAAACGACGCCATGAGGATGAACACCGTCTTCGAGTCCTGGAGCGCGTGCACGAGACTGCCGTCAGCGAGTCTCCTGGGCTTGGACCGACGGCAACACTCACCGGGTAGCGTACGACTTGCCGTCGCGCAGGCGCTCGACAGTGAACGTGATGGGCGCCTGCGAGTTGGCGGGGAGGAGGAAGTAGCACTGCGGTTAGTCGTGGTCATAGTCCTCAGTTGGGTGGTGCGTGGGAGAGGCAACACCGGCATCCAGCCAATGGTTTCTGTCTTGCTCGTGGCCTGCGCTATCGCGTCGCCATCGCGTCGCCGTCGCGCTGCATCACGCTGCTAGCATCTCGGCCATGGCGACTACTGTTCCGTGCCGTGTGCCATTGCCGGACTCGCTCCCACCGGTTTCCACCACATCACACGCCCTGCGGCTCACTCACATGCTGCGAATGCAGGTCCTTGCCCTCGACAGTCTTGCAGGCCGCCATGATGGACTGCGCAATGACCTGGCCGCCAAACACGCCGCGGGCACCGGTGGGCGTCCAGAGATGCGAGCTCTTGAAGGCCTCGAGGCCGCGCACGCGCGCCATGGCCGTGACGGCGAGCGTCTCGGAGACGGAGACGAGGGGGCCGGGCATTGTGTTGGGTGGTGGGGGGTGAGTGTGCGCCGGTGGGTGAGTGTTGATGTGTTGATGTGTCGCTGGGCTTGTTGCCGAGTTGGAGGGGTGGAGAGTGGTGACTAGCCGATGATGAAGCTGGTGGTGGTGACGCGGACAGAGAGGCAGCGACAAGAGGACGGTTGCAACGACGGCGAGAGAATGTTGCTGAAATGGAAACTCGCCTACTCGCCCAAATATCCATATCATCCTCATCCCGGTAGCCGTTGTCACCGCTGCTGCTGCCGTTGTGCCGTCGTTCCGGCCGTAGCATCCATCCGACCGGACAGGACAACGGAGGACCCCGCCTGGCTGCCTGGCTGCCTGGCTGTCTGGCTGCTGGCCGGCCGCTGGCTGGGTGGTCGGGAATTGGGATTCGCACGTAGCCGATTCGATTCTTGGGGCCAGCGGGGGCCGGCCTCCACCTTTCCACCCGTCACTTTGCTCTCCACATTCCCCATCTCTTGTCGCTACCTACTGCTGCTTCAGCACCAGTCAGTGCGGCCTCCACTCCACCCGTACTCCCGTACTCCCGTACCCCCGCCCGGCCTGATGTACTGCTGCTCTGCTGGCGGCTGTTTCATCGCATCGCACCACTGCTGTACGCTGCTCCTGTGGCGGTCGCAGGGGCATGGCATGCCGCCGCCGCGGCATCGTGATTCGATTCGCGTAAGCGCGCCCCCGATGACATGTGGCTCTGACCGGCATTGCTGCAAGCACTACTAATGTGAGCCTCGCCTCGCCTCGCCCTCTGCTAGCTGCTGCCGCTGCATGGGCTGCCACGGCTCGCACTCGTCCACCCCGTGTCCACGCGCCGCCCGTCATGGCCCTGCCCGCCAAGGAAGCCGCAGCACACAGCATGCAGCATGCAGCATGCAGAACGGCAACGACACGTCCACTGACGCTCGGCTAGCAGATACTGCATCCCGGCAGCGCACGGCCTGGCAGCCTACCGCGCTGCCGCGCTACCGCCGCGAACAGACACGCGTCGCGTCCCGCTGAACGTGCATCTTGTTCGCCGTTCGCCGCACCCGTCATCAGCCTCACCTCACGCGTCGGCACCGGCCTCTCCTGCCCCTGCCATTCGCCGTCTGCCGTCGCCACTCGCCGCGTGATTTGCCGGCTGTGGCGGGCGACTGCTCTGGATACAAGGGATGTCGCGCGTGCGGCGGTCCATCCGCAGTGCAAGGTCGGAGGGGTGGAGACAGGTGGCATGCAGTACCAGAAGCAAGCTGCCGAAAGCGCTCGGCGCGACTCGAGGAGACACCGTGTGCTCTCCGTCCTAGCCGCTCCCAGTCGGCTCCATCCACCATCACCCAGCGCCACGCATACTGATAACATGCCGCTCATGTACATGTCGCCACCTGCTGCGCCGCAACTGCACGCTGCACGCTGCACGCCGCTGCGCTAGTCGTACAGCCACGCCTGCTTGCGCTGCTTCTGCTCGGCCTTCTTCGCCCTGAACCGCTCCTGCCCGTCAGCGCGAGCTCACAAGCAATGACCAAAAACACCCACCATGTCCTTTTTCGTAATCTTCTTACTGCTCCCGATGCCCGCCTCCTCGTCCGCCTTGCGCTTGTACGCCTCGGTGGCCTTTTGCTTCTCCCACCCGTCGACGTCAAAGTAGTGCTCTGAGAACCGCTTCGCCCGATTGTACTCGTCCAGGTGCGTAAAGCTGTAGTTGTAGTCTTGCGGCGCAAACTTGAGGCCGCTCAGCTGCGCGCCGTCGCCGCGCTGCTCGGGGCCGAGCAGGTGGTGCAGCGCGGGATCAATGTCCGGGATCGCGGCGCGCTTCGGCACCGCTGCTGCTGCTGCTGCTGCGCCGGGGGCAGGCGCCGGCTCGTCCGGCAGCGGCGGCGCGGCAGCCGAGGACGCACCGGCGGGCACGAGCGGGTTCTCCCACGTCACTTCGCCCGTGTCCTTGTTCCAAAAGTAGTACGCTGCCGTCAGCTCGCCGCATCGTGGTTTGGATAGCTTACCATTCTGCTCGGGCGCCCACACGGCCTGCCACGCGCCGGGGTCCGCGGCCTTGGCCTCGGCCGTGTCCGTGTCCTTGTCGCTGCCCTTCTCCTTCTCCTTGCCTTTGCCCTTGCCCTTGCCCTTGGACTCGGACTCGGCCTTGGCCGTGCTCTCGCCAGCGTCCCCGTCGCTGTCGTCGTCCTCGTCGTCGCCGCCGAGCTCGGTGATCGGCTCGGCACCGCCCGCGGGAAGCGGCGGCTGCTCGTCAGGCAGCGGCGGCGCCTCGCTGGGAAGTGGCGGGGGCACCTCGTCGTCCGGAAGCGGGGGTGCCTCGGCAGGCAGCGGCGGCGCCTCGTCCGGGAGCGGCGGCGCGGCAGCAGCGGCAGCGGCAGCGGCAGCGGCGCCCTTCTTGCTCTTCTTGCTGCGCGGCGGCATGTTAGCGTTGTCGGGCGTCCGGGGGTGTAGAGTGCGAGATCTGGAGCAAGGAGACAGGGGAGGGGGAGGGGGGAGTGTGCGAGTCGGAGGAGCCGCGGCGCGGGGGGATCTGATTCCGCTCGAGAGGGGCAGCGATGCCGGTATGCGGTCTCGCAGCGGGCGTGTCCGTCTGCGGATAAGACGGAGGAGATGGGAGGGCTCGAGTAGCTGGCGGCGGCAGCTCTTGCTCGTGCTCGTAGTGGATAATGTCTTGTCTCGTCTCGTCTCGCTCGACTGACATTTCATTGTTGTTCCGGGACAGGTCTCCTACAGAGTGGCAACTGATATATTTGCTCCCGCTATTATCCCCACGTCATTGCGACGGGAATGTGGCACCACCCGCAGCGTATGCCGGGATCGCGGGATGGATGCGTCAATGCAGGAGAGCGTGACGACCATGTCTTGTTTCCTGTGTACGGCCTGGCGCTGCTGTTACGACTGCTACTGCCATTGTCACGCCGACAGTCGCCCGCATTCATGTTCAACCGAGACCTGAACAAAGGCGGAAAACACAACACGCCAGCGCCGTCCGCCAACCTGCTGCCACCAACTTGCGCGCCCGTTACTCGTGCTCGTTACTCGGTCGCTCTCGTCAGTCCCCGCTTCTCGTGTCATATGAATGTTCATTCATCTGCGTGATACTACACAAACAAACGGTATTACAGGAGTGACGGTCTCGACCCGCGAGCCCTCAGGAGTGACCGGATGGCGGAAGGGCAACACAACTCTGCCTAGAGTCCTAGAGGTGTCTAGTAGCTGTGGTGGTGGCCGGGAGCCTGGGGCTGGGGAAAGGTCATGGCGCTGGCGCCGACGCCCGCCATGGTCGTCGGCGAGGTCTGGCGGGTCATGCCGGCGTAGCCGTTCTCGGCAGAGTAGGCGCCGTCAGACGTGCGCTCCCACTGGTCGTACGGCGCGCCGTGGACGGGCGAGGGGCCGGGCTGGACGGGCGGCGGGTACGAGGTGTAGTCGCTGTGCTGGTCGTCAAAGCCATAGCCCGGGGGAGGAGGCTGCTGCTGCATGTGGTGGTGGCCGTAGCTGGGGTCAAACGAGACAGTGTTGGCAGGAACACCGGCCTTCTCGTCATAGTCGAGCATGGCACTGTTACCAAACGAAGAACCGTTGAGAGCGGGGACGTGGCTGGGGGTAACATCGCCGAGGTACGTCGGCTCGTCGAGCTCGTCGCCGAGGGACATGCGGCGGTCGCTGCCGTGGCCGTCCGAGCGCGAGACAGGAATGGCGTGGTGGGCAGGAGCGTCACCGTGACGGTTGAGCTCGGGCCAGCGCATAGGCTCGTCGTCGCTGCGGCGCTTGCGGAGGCACATGAGAGCGACAGCGGCGAGGACACCAACACCAACTAGGGAGGCGATGACCGCAATAGCAATGATGGAACCCCTGGAGAGACCGCTAGAGTCTTTCTTCGAGTCTTCGGATGCACCTGCAGTAGAGCTACCCCAAATAGTCTCCGTGTAGGTTTCGGTACCACGGGTGCTGGTCACAACCTCGGGAGCAGAAGATGCAGCAGCCGATGTCTCGGCAGGGGCCTCGGAGGTGGGCTCGGGCGAGGGAGTGTTTGTCGTCTCTGGGGCGATTGATGTTGTAGAGGGAGGAGCTGTCGAGGTGGGGGCCGCGCTGCTGGTGGTCGAGGATGTCGCCGCCGCCGAAGGAGACGAGGCAGCGGACGAGGGGGTCGACGGCTTGACGACGGCAGAGCTAGCGGCGCGAGAAACGCTAGCCGAGGCGGCTGACGACGAGGTCACGCCAGGGACTACGGGGCGTGTCGACGAAGGGGCCACCACGGGGGGAGTAGACTGGTGTCAGCTGAGGTGAGAAGAGTCGTGTGCTTACAGTGTTGTCTTCCGCCGAGGTGCCGCCAATAATAATGGCACCACCAGAGAGGTCGCTGACGACGTCGCCAATGAGACCAGGCTGGCGCTCCTCGAGCTGTTCCCTGCGGCGGAGGGCGGCGATGTGGGGCCGGTGGTCAACAGCGGCGGCGGCGACAAGAGGGATGGCCACGAGGGCGGAAAGGGTAGAGACGCGCATGGTAACAGCCGTTGGTTGTCAGAGCAAAGGGGAAGCAAGGAAAAAGCGAAGAATGTGAAACCGAAGCGAGACACGGATGGTCGGAATGCGAATAGAAAGGTGGGTGGGTGTGTTTGGAGCCCAGTGCACGGCACGAGAGGCAACAGGTACAGTTACTGGGGTGGGAAGGTCGAGGTAGAGAGGCGACCTTGGGAGAGAACAAGAGGGGGCGGTACAGCAGTCCTGTTCAGAGAGAGAGAGAGATGTCAAAGAGGTAGATGCTTTTCTCGTTTTTATGGCGATAGTCCGTCGAGGATGTAGGCGGAGTGGTGAGAGGTGGCGGACTGGGTGTGAATTAACGAGTGTGGGTGGTGAAGGAGAGAGGAAGGAGTAAGAGTGTTTATTGACGAAGGTAGGTTGATGATGATATAGTAGTAGTCGTATGAGAGTGTGCACCGGGGCCTGCCGGTGGACAAAGGACGAGAGGGGGGTGGGTGATGGCGAGAGGAGGGGCGAGGATGGGGAGGAGAAAGAAAGAGAGAGAGAGAGAGAGAGAGGATGCCAGTTGATGGATGAGAGCAAAGAGTAAAAGGTGGTGGTGGTTGGTGATGTGTAGCGGGAGAGGGAGGGAAGGGAGG
>PQXP01000226.1:0-42955 GCA_002973495.1 Apiotrichum akiyoshidainum | reverse complement strand
CCACCCCCAACCCCACCGATATCAATGACAAGATGAGCAGCCTCCTCTTCCCAGACGACCCCGACGTCGACACAAACTACCGCCCACCTCCCCAGCCCCGCATCCCCGTCACCCACATGCTCCAGCCCCCGCTCCCCCGCCGCTCCGTAAACTCCATCCTCGACCGCCCCCCATGCTACTACCAGGTCCTCGGCGTCAAGCGCGACGCCTCTGTCGTGGAGAGTGAGTTGCGTTGTCAGCGACCCCACCGCCTGTGCCACGACTACCACAGAGTACCTCGCCTTCTCGAGGCCTCAGTGCGCACACCACGGCGGTGCACGCGCACGCTGCAGGTTGACGGCACGCCGTCCACGCTGTGTCGGGCGCACAGGCCGGTCGTCCGACTCTCCCATCCTGGTTTGTCCAACACACTAACCACTCCAGTCCAGCGCGCGTTTCTCCTCGCCGTCTTTCTCGAGCACCCCAACCGTCGCGGCGGGAGCAACAAGTCGGGCAAGCGCCTCCTCACCGTCGCGAGTGAGTATAAAGTCGTCACGGTCGTACTGGTTCTCTCGTCCCCAATAATTTCCAGGCCCAGGTGGAGGTTGGGGGCAGCAGCAAAGGTGGCCAACGCCGCGACCTGCTACCTGGATGGCATGTGCAGCGGCGGTCTCAGTGTCTCAGGTACTCTCGACGCCGCCTCCTTCTGTACCCCACACTCGCCCCCCTTGGCGCTTTGCCCACCAGTAGCAGCGAGCACAGCGAGCGCAGCGTGCTGGGCGGCCCGCTGCCACCCACCCCCTGTCCAACACTCCCTGCCACTTGTCCGCCACCCCATGGTCCCCCAGATTCCCACCCTTTCCATTGCTCTCCGCCATCTTCTGTCCCACCTCCTCATTCAGCCCCCCTTCCGCGCTCCTCTTTCCACTTCCACGCTGACATGCAGACGCCTACTCGACCCTTACGGACGCCAACCTGCGGTCAAAGTATGACAGCCCCGCCAACGCATGGCGCGAGCTCGCGCCACAGTGGATCAAAATTGAGGACGACCACCACGCACACCACCCAGACTGGCCCCACGACGTCGACATGAACGACCCGGGTCTGCTCGTCGCATACGGAAACATTCTGCTCGACGCGCACATTCTCCAGAGCACCGACGCAGACAGGCGTCTCCCAATGCTCGCCGGGGTGCCCGCGAGCCTCGTGTCCCTGCTTGCGAGCGCCGAGGAGCAGCTCACCATCATCTTTGACGAGCGCCCCGCAAAAGAGCTCCTCGCCGGCATTGTCAAGATGGCGTACCGCGAGTCCGCACAAGCCGACAGGGACAAGATTATGCTCCGGCAAGAAAGGAAGATGGCACTTCGGCGGCTCGTCCGCGCCGAGACCGCGGAGAGCAAGAGCCAAAGCAAAACTGCAGCCGCAGCCAGTAGCCACGCGTCGCTCGGCAACGGCTTCCCTCCCGCACCGGAGCTCTCCGCCACCGCCACGCCGTTTCCCCGCCGCGGCACACCACCCCCAAGCACCCACCGCCGCACCAGCAGCGGCGGCGTCCGCCAGCTCGTCGCGGTACTCGAGGAGCGCACCCGCAGCGACGAGGAGGAGCGCGAGCGCGAGGACTCGCTCCGCCGCCGCCGTGCGTCCAAAGAGTCGACATTGAGCACGTCGTCAAAGATGAAGAAGAAGGTCACATTCGAGGTCGACGCTCCTGGTCGCCAAGAGTCGAGGATATGCCCTCTGGACAAGGGCGAGAGGACGCCGGAGAATCCCTCGTCCACACCAGTGAGCCCAACTGGTCATGTTCACAGCTGACCCCAGCCTTGCATCCTGGACCACCTCGACCGCGCCGAGGATCCCGCCAAGAGCATCCCCAAGATCTTGGAGGAAGACTCTGTGAGATTTTGCCGCTTCGCTGCAGCTGACATCAGAACCTCTACGACTCGCCTCACGAGGACGCGTACCTCTCGGACACTTCCCTGGCGACGAGCTGCACATATGAGAGCGCCGTCGACCTCGACGAGCTGGACGAGGCACTCGCCGCAGAGTCGCCCGCACCTGATGCTCTTGGCCCGGAACGCGTCGACAGCTGGCTTACGGTGCTATCTGTCCCACTGCAAGTCGAGGGCGGTCCTTCGTGGATCAAAAAGCGCGCAGGAGCAAACGCGCCGCCCCCTCTCAGCTTTGAACCCCTGGCGGCCACCGACTCGGAGAGCACCGAGGGCACCCAGGAGAGCGAGACCCTGCCTACCCCGAAAGAGGACCTGCCGCAGGAGCGTCCCCCATCGCCGACCGCATCGGTCATCACAACTGCCACACGCCGCCGCGTCCGCGACGTCCTCTCTGAAAAGCTCCCCGAGCTGCGCAACCCGTTCTCCAAAGCCAACCGCGAGTCGCCCTCCAAGCCTAGCCGCGCTGAGAGCATCCGCTCCGTGTCGTCTGCCAAGTCTGCAAAGTCAAAACGCAAGGCGAAGAAGAACAAGGGCAAGTCTACACCTGAAGACCTCCTGTTGCGACCCCGCCCCGGTACATTCTACCCACCCATCACCGACGAGGACTTTAACGCCCTAACGCGCCGTCCCATCTCGCCAACCCGGCCAGAGGTCCCGCAGAACACGATGCCGGACCTCGACTACCTGAGTCTCGCCAACTCGCGCTTCAAGCCGTCCCGTTTCCTCCACGACCCCCACCGCGTCATGGACGAGGTGTTCAAGCAGGGCCCCTCGCGTCCTCTGCACCCTCCCTCTCGCCGCGCCCCGACTGTGCGCAGTTCCCAGAACTCTGCCATGATAAACATGAGCTCGGGTGAGGAGTCCCTTCGTCCTTCCAGCACGCGGTCCGCGAGTGTGCTGTCCTTTACTGCCACGTCAAAGCCCACTACCCCAAACACCGCCAAGAGCAAGGCCCCTCAAATGCCTCAGATGGTGCCTCTTGCACGTGTGTCGTCTGGCGGAACCACTGGTTCCTTCTASGCCMATCCTSMGKCAYYTGWGGSGCACATTCAGCCTCTCCCCACCACCTCCGGCCCGCGCTACCACACCATCCGCAGCATGTCCTCTCAATCTCTCGACGACTACCGCCGCATAGCCACCAACCACTCGACCAGCTCGTTGCCGCTTACTGCGTTCGACGACGGCGGGCGCCGCAACAGTAACGCGTCCTTTTTCCGCCGCATGAAGGACCAGAACGCGAGCGAGCCCGACCTCGTCGCCCTCCCCAGCAATGTGATCGTCTTCAATCGTCGGAACAAGGGCAAGGGGAAGAAGCCAATCCGGCACGTGTCATCCCCTGTCGCCGAGTACGACGAGAGCAGCGCTGCCGACGAGTCTGACAACGAGACAGACCTGGATGTCGACGACCAGTTCAGGTTCACACACATGGCGCCGCGCCTCTCACACTCGTCCTCGTGCACCGACGAGTTCGAGGTCACCACACCGTCCACCTTCGGCATCCACAAGCCGCTCCCTCACCTCCCGCCCAACGACCCTCGATTCCTCCACGTTGCCGGCCCGGGCAAGAAGATGCCCACGCAGATGACGCAGGCATACATGCAGCAGCAACTGCCCCAGTCCATCCTGACACTGACGCCGTCCTCCTCCACGCCCGATCTCTTAAACCGCACCGCGTACTTGCCCCCCACCCCCACGCCTTCGTCCCGGTTTCCCCCCGTTCGCCGCTCGTCCAGCAGCATCACATTCATTGATTCGTTCCCCGGCCCCTTGCTGCCGTTTCCGCTCGACTGCAGGCAGCGTCGCAACCCAGGCCACACGCGCCAGGCGTCCTCCCCTGCCATGTTTCTAACCCCGCAGCGTCCCGCGTCTATCCTCCACCCCGCGCGCCCCTTCAACCGCCAGACCTCTAGCTCAGCAAGCGTGAACCGCAAGAGCGTCAGCATCTCCCCGCCCATGCCGCTCGGCTCCGCCGCGGCCGCCGCGCCCAATGTCATCATCACGCCCCCGACCCCGCTTCGCGGCGACCACTGCTGGCTCGGGTCGCTGTGCAGGCACCGCCGGGCCGCGAGCGAGAGCCACGGCCACATCCACCGATACAGCCAGGACCACCTCCGCCCGCCCGTCGAGGGATACACGCTCACGCGCGCGGACGAGCCGCAGAAGGAGGAGAAGACGAGTCTGGTCGACGACGCGTGTTCGTTAAAGTCCGCGTCCAAGCCGTCCACTATGCGGCGCCTCATCGGCAGACTTTCCCGCAGCAAGACGAGCAAGGCCGCGGTGCCGGCTGGGGAGGTGTACCCGCACCCTGCAGAGCTTGAGAGACTCTAGGCCCGTGCTTGCCTAGCTGGAGAGGGAGAGGGGCAGAGGGAGAGAAATAAAGGACTCCCGAAGAGGAAAGAGAGAAAAAAAAGCACGGAAGGGGGGAGAAGTATACTAGGTTGTAGATTGTACGAGGAAATAGAAACCACCACCCACACACACACCAACAAAGTTGAGATACATACGACGGCCGACGGGCCGCTCTCCACCCATTAGGAAACTGCACACCACACCGCAAGGTTGTTCCCATATGCCACCCCATTCACCCCATTTTGTGAGACTGTGCTGGGGCGTGTACCGATGCAGACTGTTAGACTGTTGCTGCGGGTGGGTGGAACGACCCAAACCCAAAACGCCACACAGGAAAGTTTACGTAATACCACGTTTCAGGAAACAAACAAAGCAGTCGCGCCGCCAAAGTCAACACGTTTCCAAACACTCAACCCTCCCTCTCTCTCTCTCTCTTCTCTTCTCCCTATCCCTCAACACCGCTACTCACACCTCTACTCCACCATGGTGGTCCCTACCATCACCCCCAAGCCGCGCGCCAGCACACGCACAACGCGCACGACGACCACGACATCAACACCCGCCAGCTCCGTGTCCTCCATCGCGTCCTCCTCTGGAGCGCCAGCCGGCCGCCTCACGCGATCCACTATGCGCGCGGCCGCGACGGCCACGGCGACCACGACAAACGTCAGCACTGGAGCGCAGCTGACGCGCACCACCACCGCCTCCTCGGGGCTCCTGCAAAAGTCCAAGGAGAGCATCAGGAAGGTGTCGGACAAGATCAAGGAGAAGGAGAAGGAGGTGAGTAGCTGCTGCTGACCCCCCCCGTTTGGAACGTGCTCTACAACCAGCGTGCAGCTGCTGTGCAACTTGAACATGACTACTCGAGTGCGGTTGTTTGTCACCATTCATTTGCTGTGTTTATGCTGTTGGTGCTGACTGCAGGCCGCCGCCGCCGCCGCGCGCAAGGCAGGCCTCGCCCCGTCCGACGGGTACGCCGAGTCGCTGCAGGCGTTCCTCCGTATCCGCCCGCCGCCCACCGAGTTTGACCACTCGGCGCCCTCGTCGCCGTACCTCGAGATCAAGAACGACAAGGCCGTCGTCATGACCGCTCCCCCGGACAATACGCGCCACCACATCCACAAGCCCCCGCACACGTACAGCTTTGACCGCGTGTTTGGCCCCGACGCGCACCAGCACGACTTTTTCACCACCACCACCCTCCCCCTCGTCGACAAGCTGCTCAAGGGCGAGAACGGACTCATGTTTGCGTACGGCGTGAGCAACTCTGGCAAGACGTGAGTAGAGCCCAGTCAGCTGCCAAGAGCGCAGTGACACAGCTGACCCGCCGCAGGTACACGATTCAGGGCGGGAATGACGACAACGGCGTCGAGCAGCGCGGTGTCCTCCCGCGCTCCATCGACGTCGTGTTCAACTCGATTGCCGGACACGAGAGCGCTTCCAACGTGGGTTAGAATACGGATCGACTACTAACCGCCAGCTCAAGTGCCAGGGCCTCGCGGACGTCGTGCTATCCGACGAGCCCGACGTGCCGCTTGCTAGCCTCGGCGTCGAGCCCGAGGCGCGCATCAATGACTGTGAGTTCTGATGTCTGTCTTGTGTACCAACTCTCAGCCGTCACCGTGGACCGCAACTTTTCCTACGCCGTCTTCGTCTCGTACGCCGAGGTCTACAATGAAAAGGTGAGCTGCGGCGCTCTCTACCAGCTGACAGCAGGTGTTTGACCTGCTCGACTCTGTCCTCCCCTCCGCCCGTACCCCCATCGGCGCCAGCAACATTCCGCGCACGATGAGCATGGGTGTTGGCGTCAGCGGCATTGGGTCGACCATGAGTCTCGCCGCAATGGCCAACGGAGGTGCCGGCATTCTCAAGCGCCGCGCTCTCGTGCTCAAGAACGACCCCGAGGGCACTGGCAAGTACATTTCTGGCCTCAACGAAATCCGCGTGCGGACCCGCGAGGAGGCGCTAGCCGTCTTCCGCTCGGGCCAGCGCGCGCGCCAGGTGTTTGGCACAATGGCCAACCGCGAGAGCTCGCGTAGCCACGGCATCTTTACGCTCAAGGTCGTGCGCATCCACAACGGCGCGCCCCAGGACCCCGAGAGCGCCCAGGTGTCCCGCCTCGCCATTGTCGATCTCGCAGGCTCGGAGCGTACCCGCAACACGGCTTCCACCGGCGACCGTCTCAAGGAGGCGGGCAACATTAACAAGTCGCTCATGGTGAGTGAGGTGGCTGGAAGCGTAACTGACCCCAGGTGCTCGGCCAGTGCATAGAGGTCCTGCGCGCCAACCAGCAGCGCATGACTACTCCCTCCTCGCTAGGCATTAAGCGCCGCCTGGCAGTTGTGCCCTTCCGCCACTCCAAGCTCACCGAGATCTTCCAGAGCTTCTTTGTCGGCGACGGCCGCGCGGTGATGATCGTCCACGTGAACCCTTACGACACTGGCTTTGACGAAAACTCCAACGTCATGAAGTTTTCATCGATTGCGCAGGAGATTAGCACCGTGCAGGCCGCGCCACGCACCGCGTTCCCAACGCTCAAGAAGCAGATCTCGTCGCAGTTCACCGCGCTCCGCAACACGCTCACGGGCCACGGCTCTGGCCAGAAGATCAAGGTCATGGTGCCCGTCGTGTCCAAGCCGGCCGTGACTGCCGTCAATGTGACCAGCGGCGCAAGCTATGGCGGCAGCTCGTTTGCGCGCCCCACCGCCGCGAGCGCCAGCCGCACCAGCACCAGCACGAGCGCCGCGGGCCGCGCGAGCGCTATCCCCACCCCGACAGCCGCCCGCATCTCGCGCCCGCCCTCCCGCCCCATTTCGCCGCAGGACGCGCCCGCCCCGTCCATTGACGGCATTACGATCGTCGAGGAGGAGATTGAGGTCGTCGAGGAGGAGGCCGAGGAGGACGACGACGAGGAGCACGACTACCTTGTCGACTACCTCTTTGAGGAGCTCCGCCAGCTCAAGACTCAGGTAAGTTAGTTGGAAGTAATCGTAACTGACAGCAGCTCTACGAGAGCGAGATGCGCAACGCCACGATCGAGTTCCAGATCCGCGAAGAGGTGTCGGCCGAGATGCAGGAGACGATCACACGCATGAATGCCCGCTTCAACGAACGCCTTCAGCAGCAGGTGGGTCTCCTTCCGGGATGTGGACTGACAGCAGAACGCGCTCGGCGAGGAGAAGGCGGACATGAAGCTCGACATTCTGCAGCGCGTCATGGCGGCAGACGACGAAGGCGACACGACGTTTGACCACAGCTTCATGACCGAGGCGGACCAGAGCATGGTGGGTTGCGGAACCGAGAGCACCGCTGACCCCAGTCGTCTGCGACGATTGGCGCCGACGCGTCCGACATTGACTTTTTCGCCCCCCTCCGCACCTCGGCCGCCTCGCGCGCCACCGCCGAGACGTCGTTTGTGAGCGCCTCGGAGGGCAACACGACGATGGACTCGTCGGCGGACCCGTCTGACCAGTCGATGCACTCTGCCGACGAGAGCATGGATGCGGACAGCGACAGCGAGCGCGACGCGCAGGAGGCCGACGAGAGCCTGCTCGACGACAGCGTCGACGACATTAACCCGCGCGTCAACCAGCTGTCGGTTGTTTCCGAGTCCGAGTCTGGCTCAGAGGACGACAACGACTCGGACTCTGACTCTGACGGAGGCGACACGACACGCGAGATTGTCCGCCCGTCCGCCCCCGCGCCGCGTATCACCGACACGACCAACACGACCATGGACGAGTCGGACGAGACCGGCTCGGAGAGCGCCGAAGGCTCCGAGCTCGACGACGACGAGGAGAGCGGCTCCGAGGACGAGGAGGACGAGGAGGACGAGGAGAGCGGCTCGGATTTCGCAGAGGACGACACCGCCGATGACGACGACGACGACATGTCGGTGTCCTCTGCAGACACGCCGCCCCGCCCGCGCCCCCGCCGCACCGTCTCGCCCGCCAAGCGCGGCGCCGTCGCGTCGCCCGCAATCAAGAAGACGGCGCCGGCCAAGAAGCCCGCGCCCGCCGCCAAGAAGCCCAAGCCGCTGCGCGAGTCGAACGCGCAGCCGCTCAGCCTCGCGCTCGTGTCCGACGACGACGAGGTCATTGTCAAAAAGGGCACGCCGGCCAAGAAGAAGCGCACGCTCGGCAAGAAGGTTGTCATGGAGGAGGAGATGGCGGCGGGCGCGCCCGCGCCGTCGGGCGGTGCCGAGGTGCGCCGTCTCGTCCGTGGATGAGGTAGATGATGGGGGGGGGGGGGGGGGGGGGCGAGTGGGCCAGAAGCATGCATGGGGGCGAGCGGTGCGTCATTGATGGCCTGCAGCAGCATTCCGGTATCCTACGTCGAAAGCAAAATATACTTCCGGTCTACTGTTGCAAAAGGATGAAATCCATGACAAGCTGGCTGGCGTGGACGGGGCTAATCTCCATCACTCGCCAAATGGTGCCAAATGAACAGAAGAGACAGCCCTCAGCCGCGGCCGAACGGTGGCTTGGAGACTTTCCTGGCTGGCGGGCTGGCTGCGGCTGCCGGGCCTGCCGGGTACGTGGCCAGCCACTCGCTATGATATGCTCCCCCCGGCTAAAGTGTAAACTGCAGCCGGCGTGTCGAACAGCCAGCTAGCTAGCTGCCATCTCACTCGCTCGCTACTTTTGTCAGATTCATTCATTCTCTCTTTCTTCTCTCTCTCTCTCCACCCTCCACATCACCACTCTACACCATGATCCCCACCCTCGCCCTCGCCCGCCAGGAGGCCTTCATCGTCGCCGCCAAGCGTACCCCCTTCGGCGCCTTTGGCGGCAAGCTCAAGGACCTCAAGGCCGCCGAGCTCGGTGGTCTCGCCGGTAAGGCCGCCATGGCCGAGCTCCCCGCCGAGGTCAAGGTCGACCAGGTCTTCTTCGGGTGCGTACATGCATTTTGCTGCTAGTGCTGACAACCAGTGGTGTCACCCAGACCGACAACTCGACCCCCTACCTCGCTCGTCACGTCGGCCAGATCACTGGTGTCGGAGTCACCGTCCCCGCCCTTACTGTCAACCGGTGAGTAACAACCACGCGTGACGAGTACTCTCTAACTCCAGTCTCTGCGGCTCCGGATTCCAGTCGGTCATCACCGCCGCCCAGACCATTGCTCTCGGCGAGTCGGACGTTGCTCTCACCGGTGGTGCCGAGGCCATGTCCATGTCGCCCATGACCCTCGGCGGCGCCGCCCGCTGGGGCATGCGCTTCGGCGTTGACCAGAAGCTCGAGGACTCGCTCGCCGCCTGCCTCACTGACCAGAACCCCGGTGGCCAGAAGACCCCCATGGGTATCACCGCCGAGAACCTCGCCCAGAAGTACGGCATTTCGCGTGAGGACTGTGACAACTACGCCCTCCAGTCGCAGCAGCGCTACGCCGCTGGTCTCGCTGCCGGCGCCTTCAAGGACGAGATTGCCCCCGTCACCATCAAGACCCGCAAGGGCGACATTGTCGTGGACGCCGACGAGCACCCCAAGGCCGGCACCACCCTCCAGGGCCTCCAGAGGCTCCCCTCGGTCTTCATCCCCAAGACTGGCACCGTTACTGCTGGTAACGCCTCGGGTATCTGTGACGGTGCCGCCGTCAACATTGTCATGTCCGAGGCCGCCGTCAAGAAGTACAACGTCAAGCCCCTCGCCCGCATTGCTTCGTACGCCTGGTCTGCCTGCGAGCCCTCCATCATGGGCATCGGCCCCGCCGTCTCGGTCCGCGAGGCCCTCGCCAGGGCCGGAAAGACTCTTGACGACATGGACCTTATCGACATTAACGAGGCCTTTGCCGCCCAGTGGCTCGCCGTTCAGAAGGAGCTCGAGATCCCCAACGAGAAGGCCAACGTCTTTGGTGGTGCCATTGCCGTCGGCCACCCCCTCGCCGCCTCGGGTGCCCGTATCACCGCCAACCTCGTCCACAACCTCATCCGTCTTGACAAGAAGTGGGCCATTGGTGGCGCCTGCATCGGCGGTGGCCAGGGTATTGCCATTGTCCTTGAGCGCGTGTAAAAGGTGTAGAAGAAGTAATGGAGACTCGGGCGCAGAACGGCCCGAGGCTGTCATGTATTGTGCATGTTCGGACCGGCGGGAGTGCAGGAGGTGAGGAGGGCAGCCGGGAAAAGTGCAGTGGGTGACTGGCGACCGTTGCGAGTGGGTGGCTGCAAAGGCTGAGAGCGCTGGCGAGGCCCGCTGGATGGAACACATTCTGCTGCTGTGGTGTCTGTCTCTCTTGCTGTCTTTGTCCACTGCAGTGGTGTGCTCAACAGCAAGCCGTCAGGGAGGGAGACGGACGGTGACAGCCAGTTGCCGCGGAATAGGTCTCGTGTCCGCTGCTACGGCGTCCAAGCTCAGAGGGGTGGTGTGTGCACGGCCATGGCTGCAGTTGACACGATGCGCTGGGTGGACATCTGCATCTGATTGCAGTTGTGCAACATCATCATCTGCAGCATCAGTGCAACAAGACGACAAACTCTGAGATTGACGCAGGACACGAATCGACACTGCCGGTTTCATCCCCCCGCGTCACCACAGCACCACCCAGGGCCACACCACGCGACTGCCAGCCAGCCCGCCGTCCCCCGCCAGCAGCAACCTCCACCACACTCCCATTACACCACGATGCAGTTCTCGTTTACGCCATACTCTTTCCCTCGAAACCCATTCTCTTCTGCTCCATCGGCCCGCAGCCAACACGAACAGCTCCAGCAGCTCCAGCAAGAGTCGTCGTCCATCTTCGCCCTCTTCTCCATGGACGCCGACCCGTGGGCAGACGCCCCCGCATCCCCGCCCCGCCGTGACAGCTCACCCCTCGCTACCTCGCCAGGCGGCGTCGCTGCTGCCGCCGCAGCGTTCAACGCCGCTGCCACCGCTACAGCCACCGCCTCCGCTAGCGCCTTCAAGGCGTCCGTGCCGCTCTCCACGGCTGGGGGCGCCGGCAAGTCGGGATCCGTCAACGTCAAGGCCATGATCTCCCAGCTAAACGCGAACAACAACCCCAAGCCCAAGGGCAAGGGCAAGGGCAAGGCAGCGAAGAAGGCGAATGCGAATGGAGGCAAGGAGAAGGACACTGAGAAGGACCAGGAAGACGAATCCGAGGCGCCCCCGCCAGTCGCGTCCACATCCCCCGCCCCCTCCGACCCCATCAAGCCGTCTTCCCCCGTGCCCGCCGCTGCCTCGCCCATCGCGTCTCCTGTCGCGTCTCCTGTCGCGTCGCCCGCCGTCGAGTCCGCGCCCGAGCTCGCGACCTCCCCTGCTCCCCCTTCCCCGGCGAAGCCTGCCCCCGCATCGCCATCCAAGCCGCCCGCATTCGACCTTGACGACGACGGAGGCGACATTGGCGTCCCCGCGTCGCCGCCCAAGGCCACGTCCCCCGGCAATTCTGCCTCTCACGCTGCTTCCCCCGTAAAGCAAGTCTCCCCCTCACCCGTCGCGTCTCCTGCAAAGGAAGCCTCGCCCCTCGCGTCGCCCGTGAAGAGCGCCTCGCCTCTCGCGCCTCCCAGTAATGACGCAGCCCCTTCCCCCGCCGCCTCGCCGATCAAGAGCACCGAGGAGATCAAGGAGGACGCGCCCGCAGCTCCTGACGCGGAGACCGACCCCTACATGACATTAACGACGTCGCCGGCGGACGAGATGAACGAGGACGATGCGTTCGGCGACACATCCCTGTCTCTGTCTCGCGATGTGGATGTGTCTTCCTCCATCGCTGTGCCTTCCTTCCCCGCCTTTGCCACCGAGGACGACGACGAGGAAGACGCGTTTGCTACCCCGTCCGCCGCACCCGCCGTGCTCGCCGCCTCCCCCGACGTGTCTGCGTCTGCGTCTGCATCCGCTTCCGCATCAGCATTCGCCGCTTCCGCCACCTTTGACGACGGCGGCTTCAACGACGGCTTTGATGCCGATGACGGGTTCAAGGACGCTGCGTTCGACGGCGGCGACGACGGGTTTGGCGACTTTGACGACTTTGACGCCACGCCCGCAGCAACGTTTGACGACGATGGGTTTGGAGACTTTGGCGAGTTTGAGGAGGGCGACGCATTCGAAGAGGCTCCCCCGCCCCCGCCCCCGCCCGTCCCGCAGGCGCCGGTTATTGACTGGGTATGTGCCAAGTGGACTGTGGCGAAGGAAGCGCTAACAGTAATAGTCGGCGCTCTCGCTCCGTCCCGTCCCGCCGCGCGGTGAGCTGCTCTCACGCATCGCTGTCGTCCTCGAGCCGCTTGTGCCCCCGATGGACAACTTTACAGACGAGGTGCCGCGTGCTGTTGGCGGTCTCGGACAGGTGCTCGCCACAGAATCGACGTGAGTGCTATGAGATGCTGTGTGGTATCAGACTGACCGCCAGGCGCGACACGTACGCGCAGCTAACTACTGCGCCAATGCTCAAGCCTCTGGACTGGACGCGCTCGCGCGTGCGGCGAGACCACCTCATCTCGATGGGTGTGCCCGTCAACCTCGACGAAGTGGACTCGCACCGCCTGTCGACTCTCCCCCCTCTGCAAATCACCACCAACTTTACCACCACGACGGCCGCCAACGTTCGCCGCTCGCAGTCGGTTGACCCCGAGCGCCTGCAGCGCTCGTCTGGAGCGGGCCCCCGCCCCGAGTCTCGCGGCGCCTCCCGGCAAGCGACGCTCGACAACGGGCCTGCGTCTGCCGGCCCCGCACTCGGCGGCGCAGACAGCGAGCGCAAGTACGGCCTCGGCGAGCGGCCGCCGCTCAACACCGCGCGCGCAGAGGAGCTCTGCGGGCTCGACGAGGACCAACTCGCGCTCCTCCCCCTCGCAAAGCTCGAGGCGCTCCACGCCGAGCTCGCGGCGACGACGGCCAACACGTCCGCGCTGCTGTCCTGGTTCCTCCAGCTCAAGGACGCGCAGACCCAGGATTCGGCAACATAGTGAGTATCCCAGCTCAGGCTGATTTGTATGACGTTGCAGTCGGGGGATTCTCCGAGACTTGTACTGACACGCGTCTCCAGTAATGGCATGATCTCGGAGCTGATCGCCAACGCGGCAAAGGTCAAGAACGTGAGCACGGGCGGCGGCGGCCTCTTCCGGCGCAACAGCCAGAAGCCCAGCCGGCCCGCGAGCATGAGCGCGAGCGCGACGCCCCGGCGCGTAGGCAGCCCCGGCGTCTTCTAATTCGAATGAAATGAGATGCGGGCAGTGGGTAGCAGGATATGGAGCGAGAGCGCGTGCGCGAGCACACATCGTGCGCCGCGGCTCCGCCCAGGTACGGTATTGGTATTGGCTGGTGCTAGTTTGTATAGATGCATAGTTACAGTGCGTGCAGTGCAGTATAAGGCGAGGCGGGGGCGAGCGACTGGGCCGGCTGGCGGGGTGAGGGAAACCTTGGCGGCGGCGACGGGGCCGGCTGGCGCACGCGCCGCGCGCCGTGGTCCTGGTCAGAACGCCAGCCCGGCCTCCGTCCGGGGTCCGAGATGCGGGGTATCCTACTATTATACACTTAGCGGCCGGGCATCTGTCGTCAGCTGCGTTGTCACAAAGTCGTCTCAGCCGAGCCCTTGCCGCTGCCCGCGGAACCAGCCGATACCTTTGGCCACCACAGCTGGTCACCGGCAGGCTCAGGACCCGGGGCGCGCGCTGCTGTACTCACGCCAATCTTGTACTCGCGCTGGAAGACGCCAAACTCCTCCTCCTTGGCCTTGTAGTTCTTTACGAGCGTCTCGAGGACCTCCTTGATGCCGGCGTAGTTTGTCTCGAGGTTGGGCGTCACGTCCTTGACGGTGCGCTCGACGAGCACGCCGCCGATGAGGCGGTAGCAGACGCGCGAGGGCTCAGTCTTGGAGAGCGGCTGGAGGGTGTTGAGGACGAGGCTGCAGGTCAGCGCGAGTACTTGTTACTGGCGCGGGTTGCGGTAGAGAGCACAGGGAGAGTCGGGGGCGGGTACAGCGGTCCGAGCACTGCGGTCGACGCGTCGCCGGCGTGGTGCGATAATGCGGGTCATGCACCACGCGTACGCGCAGTATCACGCAGGCCCGCATATGCGGTCTTGCTCAAAGGCAAAAATACGGGAAAGCAAGCGCGCCGCTCCCCCCGGCCTCCAGCTCCGCTCACTCCAGCGACACTCACGTGTGCTCCTCGAGCTCGGACTCGAGCTCGCCGATCTTCTGGGCGAGGTTCTGGAGATCGGTGCGGTAGCGCTGGAAGACGGCGGGGACGTCCTGCGGGCTGAGCTTCTGCGGTGCTGCCTTGGGGGGCATTGTGGCGAGTTTTGGGTGGTGGTGGGTGTGAGGAGTGGTTGTTGACGAGCAGCTATGGCATGTCAGCGTCGCATCTCAGCCTCCATCGACATGCACGACATGTCCAGAGCGGCCAGGCACGGGGCCACGCGATATGCACGCGCCGACAACGAGTCGGAGATTTACGGAGATATCCCCAAGTGGCATTCTAATCCTGCGGTTAAGGGGTTGATGACTTTTGTTCTCGTCTGGTC
Organism: Apiotrichum akiyoshidainum; assembly: GCA_002973495.1. Taxonomy (NCBI): domain Eukaryota; kingdom Fungi; phylum Basidiomycota; class Tremellomycetes; order Trichosporonales; family Trichosporonaceae; genus Apiotrichum; species Apiotrichum akiyoshidainum. The sequence goes on along the minus strand of PQXP01000226.1, from coordinate 28,230 downwards.
GCTGGCTCTGGCGTCGAGCTCGCTGTCAGGTCTCGTCTCCAGTGGCCACTCCTCTGCTGCACTCCCAAAAGTCGCCTCTAGACACAACAACAGAGACGACAATCTAGCATCCTTCACCATGTCCGACTGTGTCGCTATCGCCCCCGAGCTCTCCTTCCGGCAACAGGTGCGCGCTTTCCGCGGCTGCGCGGGGTGAAAAGAATCACGGGGATGGACATTACAGCGAACAAGCCGCCGCGATGGCAGACGACACTCGACTATTGTTCCTAATGTTCATGTCTCGATACCGTCCCCCCGTCACCTACACCCCGCCGTCGCGCCTCATGCCCGCCCTCTGCTGACATCCAGATTGCCGAGCCGCTCCAGCATGCCACCCGTTCCATGGACACTGAGCGCATGAACGCTACCCGCGACATGCTCACCGAGTTTGACGCGCAGCTCAAGACCGGCGACACCGAGGCTGCCAGGCAGGAGATGGTCCGCAAGGTCGTCGGCACCTTTGTCGAGACCAAGGGTGCTCTCGAGGCCAACAAGGACGCCGGTGCGTGATTAAAGACGCGACGGGTGGCGTAAACAATCCCAAAGACTAACACTTGCCAGAGGTCGAGTCGTGCCACCTCTTGTTGCAGCACGTCATTGCCACCACCTTTGACACCAAGGGAGACGAGTACGCAAAGCTCGTCAAGAGCGTGATTGAGGCTGTCCGTGTCGGTGGCGAGGCCGCTGCCCAGGCCGGACGGTCAACCAAGTCGGAGACCGCTGCCCGCGTGTAGGTACTCTTTTGTGTGACGCACAACTCACCCCAGCCTCAACCACATCTACAACTTCCTCGCCCCCACCTCCCCCCTCCGCTCCGCTGCCCTCCTTGCCCTCATTCAGCTCCTCGCTGCCTCGGACGAGCTCGAGCGCCTCCCCCTTACCTCCGCCACCCTCTCGGCCGCCCTCGCCCAGTGGTCCATGACCGAGGAGGAGAAGGTTGCCTTCCTCTCCACCGCTGCCGACGTCTACATTGCCTTTGACAACGCCAACCCCTTCAACGTCCGCACACCCGAGCTCGCCACCGCCCTCGAGTTTACCCTCCTTGCCCTCCAGCGCAAGATCTCGGCCGACAAGGCCCAGCTTGCTCTTGCCCTTGCCCTCGCCCAGCCCACCCGCTTTGAGATTGACGACGTTCTCAAGGTCCAGGGTGTCCAGGACGCTCTCACCGGCAAGAACGCCGAGCTCCTTGCTCTCTTCTCGGACGACGAGATTGCCGCCGTCCCCAAGGCCACCGCCTGGGTCGCCGCCAACGACGCCGCCGTCAAGGCCCTCGGCATTGCCCGTCTCGACGGCAAGGCCGTCCTCCGCAAGATCCGTCTCATCGCCTTTGCCACTCTTGCCGCCCGCTCCGCCACCAAGACCATCCCCTACGCCGACATTGCCAAGGCCCTCCAGGTCGAGGACTCGGACGTCGAGGCCTGGGTCATTGACGCCATCCGCGCCAAGCTCCTTGACGCCCACCTCTCGCAGCCCAAGTCGGTTGTCAACATCACCTCGGTCTCGTCCCGCGGCACCCGCAGGTTTGGCCCCGAGGAGTGGAAGCTCCTTGAGCGCCGTCTCTCCGAGTGGAAGGTTGCCGTCGCCGACGCCAGGCAGGTTGTTGAGGAGGCTGAGACCCTTGCCGCTGCTGGCCCCGCCACCAGCCAGCGCAGGCCGCAGCAGCGTCGCCAGGGCCAGGCCCAGCAGGAGGAGGAGACCACCGCTTAGTTTGACTTTGTTATGCATTGAGATCACGTAGAGAAGTGCTGTGGTTGTTGGCGGATGCATAGAATGATTGTAGAGTGTGGGCTTGGAGCACATCTTGTTAGGCACCTCCACATTTGGTGCCACCCAGGCAGTCCATTCCGTGGCCAGGGAGGGTCAATGCACTGCGGCCTCGTGCGCGTCACACCTGAACCCATCCTGGTTCTTGTCCTTGTCCTTGTCCATCTCCATCGACTGTCAACTTACTCTACACCACCATGGACCCCCTCGCATCCGTCAACGGCGGTTGGGGCGACGAGTCGGCGCCGCCTCCCCCCGTCTCGGCGCCCGCCGCCGCCGCCGCCGCCTCCCCGCCCCCCGACTCGCCCACTACCCCCCGGACGGCGAGCACCAGCACCAGCACCGCCTCACCGCACGCCAACAACACCTTCAACCCCAACACCCTCCGCGATCCCCAGGTCTACGGCGACCCCGGCACGCCGCTCATGCACCCGCCGCCACCGCCGCCGAACGAGAAGCCCGCCCCGTTCCTCCGCGTGCGCATCGGCTCCCTCGAGCGGAATCGCAAGGACCTGCTCATCCGCTACGATGCCAGTGTGAGTGCGCGCAGTGTTCCAACGTCGCGTCTCTGGGGTGTTACGCAGACATCAGAGGCGCTTGTCGTCGCTTCGTGTCGCAGTCGGCGTCCACAGCGACGCCGTCTCCAAGCTCGCTGTTCCCTGCGACGGCGACAGCGCGTCCTCTGCGTCGCAGTTCTGGTTGCGCCGAGTCCCCGAGTCGCCCAGTGTCGGCCGACCACACACCCTGCTGGTCGCGCGAGTTGCTTCTGCTTCTGCATTCCGTCCACACTGCCCACCGTGTGCGCGGACCACCGACTCGGTCGCGGCGCCGAAACCGCCGTCACGTCATGGTTGCTCCACCGTCCCGGATGCTAACACACCAAGACCAACCTGCCCAATTTCCGCACCTCGCTGTACCGGAACATGCAGCGCTCGTATGTCGAGTTCCAGCGCTTCGCCGAGCAGGCGCAGCTTGTTTGTCCCCAGAGTACGTGCTGGCAACAGAACTTTGCACTAACGCGCAGCCATCATCCCCGCGCTCCCGCTCCCCCACACATCGGCCGCGACCGACGAGGAAGGTAGGCCCATTCACTGCACACATTCACTGACGCACAGATGACCGCCTGGTACGCATCTCGCTTCAGCGGTGGTTCTCGCGCGTTTGTGAAGACCCCGTGCTGCAGAAGGACGACGAGCTGCGGAGCTTTATCGAGACCGAGTTTGGATACAACCCGATAACCCCCGTTTCGGCACGGCGACAGAACAGCACAACCTCTGCGACGCAACTAATGAACGCGGCGCTGTCCAAGGTTGTGCGGAGGGGGCCTCTGGACGACGACGACGACCTGTCAAGCGCAAAGGCGACGCTGGAGAAGCTCGAGCCGGCGTGGCAGGGTCTCGCGACCACGGTCGGCAACCTCGGCAAGGCGCGCAAGGCGCTCGCTCAGTCGACGTCCGAGGTCGGTGCCAAGCTCATTGCGCTTGCTACGGACGAGAGCGACGTTGCGCTCGCGACGGCCGAGCGCAAGATGGGCCGCGTGTACGACCAGCTGTCCGGCATGGCGGGCGCGCAGATTGCGAGCGAGAATGTCGTTCTCAACGACTCGCTCTCGTACCAGGCGCTCAACGCCAAGGCAGCCCGCGACGCCCTGGTTCAGCGCATGCAGATTCTCGAGGACAGCCAGAGCGCGACAAAGGCAGCCATCACCAAGCGCCGCAACGTCGAGCGCCTCAAGGGCAGCAGCAGCATCAACCCCATCAGAGTCGATGAGGCGATTGCCGACATGGACGAGGCGGTGAATCTCGAGACGCAGCTCAACACGCGCCTAAACGCAATCTCGCAGAACCTGCATCGCGCGCTCAGCGCCCACTCGCGCAACGCCCACGAGGACGTCGCCGTCTCGCTCCTCGAGCACGCGCGCATGAGCATCATTTTCAACCGCCAGGTACTCCGCGAGCTCGAGGCGCTCAAGCCCGATGTTGTGCGTGTCTCGGCCCCCATGTCGCCCGCATTTGGAGTGTCGTCCCCGCTCGGCCACAACAGCACTGTCCCCATGGTCCAGCCCCCCGTGCCGCGTGCCAACCCCCTCGCCTCTCCCGCCGAAACCAACTCGACCTCGCCGCTCTCCGGTCCCACCTCGGCCGTCTCCACACCAGGCATCCAGGCGCCGCCCAGCATCTCGCAGTCCATGTTCCTGCCTCCACCCCCGCGCAACGCCGGCCTCGGCGCACCGGGACAGGGTATGGGCGCACCACCCGCAGACGGCTCGATCGGCCCCGGAATCGCGGGCGGTAACAACATGACCCAGAGCATGATGCTCCCCGGCGGCCGCCCCACCGGTCGCCCCACCCCCCGCAGGCTCGACGAGCGCAAGGCCGCAAAGCTCCTCGCTGGCGGCTTCTAACGTGAGCGAGAACGGGCGTGTTGTATTGAGGAGCGAGTATGGCTGTCTCTGCCTGCTGTGCCCGCTGGTGAGCGGGAGATGCGTCCTGCGAGCAGCAGCGCTGGGCCGAGGACAGCCGCAGGGCAGAGTCGAGCCAACTAGGCTCCGAGGCCTCGAGGCGAGCCTCGAGGCGAAGCGTGGCGTGGCGCGGCCCGGCGGCGAGTAAGTCTGTCGATAGCGATGCAGTGTTTTATTTTGTTTACCTCGCCTCGCCCCACCGCGAGTGAGACACACGCAATGAAAGAAGCACAGAACCACTGCCAGGATCGAGTCAGGAGTCGATCGGACTGTGCGAGCTGGCGACAACTCTCACGCGGCACGACGCCACTACCCAGGGGGCCACCCAGGCAGACCCTGCTGTCAATACTTCAATAGGTGTAAGCTTGAGATATTGCCAGTACACTGACCACAGCCATGTCGACCGCGACCATCTCTTTACGACTCACTGCGGGCCCCGCGCCGCTAGATACCAGACACCGGACACCCAACGCCGCCCGCCAAACCACAGACTTTTGACACACTGCACTTCCCCAGCGGACACACGTCCAAGCCACCAAGCCGCCATGGAGGCGAGTTGAGGGGATGGAGACGGGCCCTGGGACCGGATCACCCCAGCACTCTGTCKCYACCCGGTGGCGACTACCAACTCGCTCCATGACAGACGTGCATGTGAGCCACAGCATACGGACCGGTGGCGACCGTGCCGCTAGTCCCGCGCCATCCTTCCTTTTTCCCATCTCCCCATCTCATCCATCTGCATCCCATCCCATCTCTCATCTCATCTCCTCTCACACCCTCTCTTTCCATCCCATCTCCATTCATATCATATCCTCCCTCTCACCCCTCTCACCTCCATAACTACTACCACTACTATCGGGCAGGTTCGTCACCATCACATGTCGGACGGCGCCGCCCTCGATGCCGTCACGGTCGCGACCGGGCAAGACGAGGCCGTCCCACTTCTCGTCGGCACCGATACCGACCCCAAAGCTACCACCCCCGTAACAGCCGAAGAGGAAAAGGCCGCCCTCCGCGCTGCCGAGACACGAGAAATCGCCACCGACGCCCACAGTAACGGCATCGCCAATGGCAACGGCGACGTCAAGGGCCGTGCCCAAGCCAACGTGGCCGTGAAAACCTACATCGGGGCCAAGTACGGTCTGCACAGCGACTACGCCAACCTCCGCCCTCTGTCGCAGCTGTGGCTTGCGAGCCGCATCCGGGAGCCCGAGCCCCAACCCAAGGAGGCGGACGGAGAGGACGAAGAAGACGATGGCGACGGCGACGATTCCAACTCCAACAGCACGGACGACTCGGACCAGAAGACAAGCGTGGCAAGCGGCGAAGAAGATGGTGTGGAGAAGAAACAAATTGCGGACAAGCGACGGAAGAAGCGCAAGCTCGAGGACCCCAAGGTCCTCCTCGACAAGGAGAGGTTCCATCCCCCAGCCTGTGATCGGCCCATAACACTCACCCACCTGCGCTTGCAGATTGAGATCTGGCACCTTCTCATTCCTCGCCTCGTCGAGCTCGGTTTAAACAACCGCCACCTCTTGTGGTATGCCGGCGTGCACTTCTTCGGCGTCGTTGTCGCAGGTGTGATTCCTGCTGCCTCGTGAGTAGACAAACACTGTACAAGCACTGATTCCAGAGCCATTACTGCCTCCAAGCTCTTGGATCTCGTCGGCACAAGCCTCAACAATGGAGCCGTTTCGTGGAAGGACGCCGTTTCGTATGGTGGTCTCGCTGTCGGGCTCGCCACAATAATGGAGGTTCAGAAGGGCGCCTTTGAACACGCAGCGATGACCTTGCGGGTGAGTGTCCTGAACTGCACGCACCGGGCTGACCGTCAGAAAGCAGCAGAGATCGCGACGGAACGTGCCTATGTTTCTGCGTCGCTCGATCTCGCCCAGCAAGTCGTGCCCGACCTTGTCCAGAAGGCGATTGTCCAAGATGCTCGTGTACTTGGCTCACGCGGCGGTCTGTTCAAACGGTCTTACCACACCAAAAGCAAAAGCAGTCACACGCACAACGATTATGGCGACTTTCCGGAGCATGCATGGAAGTGGCTCGACTCGCTGAGCTCGACAATGTCCGACGCCATCCATATACTCAGCAACGCTTACCTCATGCTCGGTCTCATTAACAGCGAGCACTCCAAGGCCGCCTCCAACGCGGGGACGATGTCCAAGCTGGTTTTGGTCGTTCTCTCGCTCGCCCCGGGCGTCCTTACTCTTCTCGCTGCATGGCTGTGCGATAAGTGGACGCCCGTGTCACGACGCAAAGGCGGACTTCGAGTCAGGCTTGAAAAAGAGACTGTTGACGATATTGTCGACAATGATAAAGACACGGAGGAGGTCGCCCTCTTTGGGCTCAAGGCGTGGACGCTCGAGCGATGGGACGCTCTTCAGGAGTTTCGACACTTACGGGCGGTCCGGTATCGCACCGTCGCATCGTTCCTGCTCGAGCTTTCCGGCGCAGCGCTCCCTGCGACTGCCAGCAACATGCTCTACGTGAGAGATATGCAGTGTTCTGGCTCCTGACACACAGGTTCTGCTCGCTACACGCATAATTGAGACGGGCATGACGCTCGGCGGTATCCACATCCACCAGCGCCTTGGCTCCTCGATCGCCATGGGCATACACTGCTTTCTCACGAATGTCCAGACTGCGTGGCAGGTCACCTTCCTTCTCGCCGCGACGTTTATCGCCGCCGATGGTCTCGACGCTGTCAACCCTGGGACGCTCGATTATGAGGACCACCGCACCTCAGCCGGCATGCGGTTCGAGGTGCGCAATCTCACGTTCTCACACAAGTACGGTGAAGTCCCGGCTCTCAATGACATCAACCTCACCATTGAGCCCGGGGAGACGCTCGCGCTCGTCGGGTTCAACGGCAGCGGCAAGACGACCCTCGCCAAGGCGCTCCTCGGCCTGCACACGCACGTGGGCTCGATCAGGATCAACGGCAAGGACATTCGCGAGTACCGCATCGAGACGCTGCATGCGCGCATGTCGTGCCTGTTCCAGACCTTTCGAAAGTACAGCCTGTCTCTGAGCGAAAACGTTGGTCTGGGCGACACGAAGCGGATGGGCAACGCGGATCTCATCAACCAAGCTGTGGAGCGCGGTGGCGTCGACAATATCCGCAATGGCGTCGGCCTCAACGGCTTGCTTTCGGCGTCGCGCAAGGACCCACCCGAACACACGTTTGACGAGCACGACGCTGGATCGGCCAACAACAACGACAGCCAGAACGAGAAGAGCCAGAAGAAGAAGGGGGCCAGCGACAAGCCGACCTCGGTGGGCCTGTCGGTCGGGCAGTGGCAGGGCGTCGCGCTCGCGCGCGCGTTTATGCGCGCGGACGCGGCCGACCTCATCCTGTTTGACGAGCCGTCCGCGGCGCTCGACCCGCGCGCCGAGGCCGAGCTGTTTGACCGCATCCACAACCTGTCCAAGGTCGCCGAGGGCGGCCGCGGCGTCACGACCATCTTCATCTCGCACCAGTTCAGCTCGGTGCGCCGCGCGGACAAGATTGCGTTCATGGAGCTCGGGGTGAGTGCAATACGTGAGTGGGGGACGCGCGCTGACGGGCTCGCAGCGCATCATCGAGTACGGATCGCACGCCGAGCTCATGGCGCTCCGGGGCAAGTACTTTGAGTGTTTTGAGCTGCAGCGCAGCGGATTCCTATGAACAGCGGCAGTGGGACCGCCTAGTCGAGCGACGAAATCGAAAGCGAAAGTGGAAGAACCGACAGACGAAAGATCAAAAGAACCGACAGAAGCAGAACGAATCGAACGAATCGAAAGAGTTGTAGAACCGAACCAGAAGTATGGCACTCAGTCATTGCCCATTCAAGAGCAGCCAGAACCAGGCCAAACCGACTTCCGGTACATGCATGCCGTGTAACTGCACAGTTGCGATGACGGGGTAATGTCGTATCGCTTACTGCACCTCCACAGGCCTCCGCGCTGCTTGTCGTCTGGAAACCTTCTGCCCTCTCTCTCTCTCTCTCAAATCTGACTGACGGATAACCTGCCCTGCTTACGCGACCGACTGCTAGGTGCCTCTGCCTCTGAGCTGCGATCACGGGGTAGGTAGTCCCTCCAACACGTCASWGGYWSGGCACATGCAGTAATCACACGCGGCTAGCGTGCGCCGTGGCGCGCGCAACAACTTGGAAAATAGCCCCCAGACAACGGTCCGTGTGCATGCCGTGAGATGTGTCCGCGTGCCACAATCCATGCCATCCAATTAATCAAGGTCCCTCGTTCCTAGGGTCCCAAAGTCCCAAATGTCCAGTTCCAGAAGAAGAAGCACGGAACGCAACGCGGGCTGCTCAGAAGCGCGGCCATGTGAGCGCGTGAGCGGCTGCCGCTCTGCACGTGTAGGAGCGCGGACGTGCGTGGAGTGACCTGGATAGCTCGCTGGAGGCGGAAGCACGCCGGCGGAACAGTCAGGGCGGCGGACAAGGAAGCGGCTGCGACGCAGCTGGAACGGGGCCGCACGGACGGACGAGACGAAGCGACGACGACTACGGCGAAGAAGAAGCAGCAAACACCTGGTTCTCGCTTCCCTCCACCTCGACCCCGACCGTGGCCTCGACCTCGACCCCGACCCCGATCTCGACCTGGATTGTTCGGCGATTCGTCATTCCCCGCGGTCGCTGGAGGGACGCGAGCTTAACTGTGATAGATGGTCTGGGCCTCGCTGATGGTGTCCGGCATCCTCGAGGCCTCGGGCGTTGTTCGGCTCGCGGGGGGGACGCAACCCCGGTATGCGCGCTCTCGTAACAGTGTCATGTCTCCGTTATTGGACCGGCGGCTGCAGCTATGTAAGTGGATCGCAGTAGGTGATTATGGCTCCCTCTTGCGGCATGTGCGCTTGTTCTTGTGCGCTTGTGCGGCTCTGCTTGCATGATTTCCGTTGTCGGTCTCGAGAACGATGAGCAGAATGCATGGTCAAGATGGTATTATTACAACCATGCAGTCGCCCCGTTTTGGGGGGGAGTGTTTCACGCGCGTGACCCATTCCCCCCGCGCCCCGCGGAGACCCTGAAACGGGGGGCCAGGACGCGTGCAAGGGGAGGGGAGGAGGGAGGGGAATGTGTCTGAAACGCGCGTCTCTCTCTCTCGCACCCACCCGTCCACCCCGGCAAATTGGACTGTCCAACTCGAACACGGCAGTGTCGGGAAGAGCAGAGCAGGAGCATGTCGATATGTCATTAGACAGAGAGCAGGATCTCGTTCAAGCAGACAAATAACAGAGAGAGAGAGAGAGAGAGAGAGAGAGAGAGAGAGAGAGAATACATGACCAATGGGCCAAAACACTGGATCGCCCGGCCGGCAACGCAGGAGCCAGAGGAACGTGTTCCTGAGCCACAACGCGCGCTCGCGGCGTAGCACCAGCCCAGCACCAGATTGAGCATTCCGGCGCTCCATCTCCCGCAGCCAGAGTGCCACCACTGGCACTCCCTCTCCCTCGCTCACCTGCCCTCTTCGGACTGCCAGTCTCGTGTCCAGCGTCCGCGACCACATTGCCCCGTCTCTTGTTCTCGTTGTCCCGGTCACGCCGTCCACCTGCTGTACACTCCTCCCTTGATACCGCCAGCCAGGGTCGCCAGGCTTTGAGCTTGAAGGTTACGAGACGCACTACTGCGCGCTGGCAGTGTCTGGCAGCAGTGTCTTGTGCAACCTGCGCTTATTCTCGAGCTACGCGTCCACCGGCTGGCTTGCAGAGCAGCGGAGCATGCGCGGCCACGTTCCACACCTGTGAGACCCTCGTCGTCTGGCAAAGGCGAGCGTGCGCTTCCATTCTCCGACGTTGTCAGTGCTTGCATGTCTCGCAAAGTTTCCAGTTCCAGGACCCGGACCCGGACCAGGACCCAGGACCCAGGATCGAGCCCAGGACGGTGGTGGGCCTGTGGGTGACGTTTTCTTGCAGCTTGCAGTCGCCCAGTGGTCGCGGTGGCGTCGAGGCGTCTACGGCATGCGCCATGGGCTGGAGGGAATGATCCCACTGCGGTCCCGTGGTGAACTGAACCGAGTCTCAAAAGTCGGCCCGCCGCCTCAGTCGCCCGCCTCGGCTGCACTGCACACGTTCCTACGTTCCTACGGCTCCTCGTCCTCCAGGCCTCCAGGCCAGGTCCTGCCCATTCGAGGGTTGCGCGGAACGGCCGGTACCTTGCTATGTATGCAGCAGTACGCACACGGGACTGACACTACTATGCATGCCGGGTGCTCTTTGTCAGGCGCTCAGGAAGTCTGGGTGGTGGGTGAGTCGTGTCTCCCCCGGCCCGAACAAGAGAGAGAGAGATGTCACTTTCCCGTCTGGCCTCTACACCCATCGTCGAGGTCACTCTTCTCGCCTTGTCTATCTCAACATTGCATCCTCATTTCTCACTTTTTATCATTCACTCATTCTCATTCTCATCCACTTGCACTTGCACCTCTTCTTGACACGGTCCGCCACCCCACTCTCCTTCACTCGATCATCCGCCGTGACGACGCTGCTTCACAGCACGCGTTCACCTCCGCTCCCTGGTCCATCTCGCCTGTAGCCGCCTGCTGCAGTCTCGTCCCGCCTCGCTGGCATCAGCTGCCCGCCACCTCATTGCCGCTGCTGCGTACATCGCGCGCACGTCTGGCCAAACGCGTCCATCACTCCGTCACACTCGCGCGAGGAAGCGGCCCAAGCGATCCGCTACTCCCAGCCTCAGATCCCCCCCGTTCACTGCTGCTGCTGCCCTCCCCCGTGCATCTGTTGCACCTGCGCCGGCGCCCAGCCTCCCACACTCCTTCGCCCAATTCCAGAGCGACCTCTAGTTGTCTCTCCACCCCATCTCCCCATTCCTTGATAACAACAAGAACAACCACAGCACCCCGCTGAAGCGCGTCATTTTCCCTGACCCGTCTGACCAACGACAGACCACGACATTATGGGTATCCTCGGCCGTCGCAACAAGCGCACCTCGGACCGTGAGTGACCTACGTGACGGAAGCGGAGAGCAGGAGCGAGAGTCGTCTCCAGCTCTGGACTCACCTTCACTTCTCGGCGCCGCATCAACTAATCCCACAGGCCCCTCGACTCCCGTGGGCGGCGGAGGATCCAACGCCAACGCCGGCCTCTTCTCGCGTCTCTTTGGACGCAAACCTCCCAAGTCAAATGCTCAGATCCGCGAGACGGCGCGGAAACGCCGGTCTGTGCGGCTCGATGCCAACCCGTCTGGTGTCACCCCAGTGATGGCAGCCGAGGCCCAGGTCCCCACCCCGTCGCGCCGAGCGAGCACGACCCCCAGCGTCAAGCACAAGTCGAGCATCAGCAGTGCCACGGGTGAAAAGGAAAAGGGCGGCCTCCTCGGCTTTGTCAAGAAGCGCTCTTCGCGTTCGCTACGCTCCTCGGTGGTTCCCGTCTCGTCGTCGGCCGCCGCGGCCGCGAGCGGTGCTCCCCCCTCGCCTTCGATCAACTCGCCGCTGTACAACAGGCTGGCCACCAGCAGCACAACGGAGCCCGCAGGGAACTTGCCTCCTCCCTCGCCGTCTGCCATGCAGGCCGACGCTCTCCAGCGGTCTCAGACGCTCAAGGGCTCCCTCACCCGTCGACAGAGCGGCCTGCGCGAGTCGAGCGTGCCCGCCGCTGATCTGCGGACCGTCGACGCCCCACCGCCGCTCCCGCCCAAGGCCGACCCGATCGCCGATGAGGATCCCGACGTGGATGCAGACGAGCGCGTGGCCCTCCGCGCAGTGTCGCCTCCTCCACGCCCGGCTGCTGCCCTCGAGACGCTCGAGATGGCCGCTCCGCTGTCGATGGGCTCTCGAGCCGGTGCCCAGCTCGTCCGCGGCCGCTCCATTTCCGGCCCCGGAAAGGCTGTCAACGCGGCAGTGACTACCGTGACCACCAATGCGGACGCCGAGACGCTCATTTCGCCTCCGCAGCCGAGCAGCAACGGTACCCGCGCAGAGTCCCCCGTCAGCGAGACTCTGGACAGCAGCACCCCCCAGACACTCACTCTGCCTCTCGGCTCGCCCCCTGTTGACATTGACGGCGTCCAGGACTATGTTCTCCCCAGTCCAGTCGGCCTCAAGGTCGAGTACATGCCCACGACGCCTGGCACGCCGGGGTCTGCCAACACCGAGAAGCGCGACAAGGTCCCCGCCGAGGGCATTGCAAAGGCCGCGGCCGTCGGCGCCACTGCTGCAGCTGCGATTGCGACCACCGAGGAGCCGGTCGAGATTCAGCCCGAGTCTCCCAAGACCACGTTGGCACCGGCCCTCTCGCCTCCGTTCGAGCCCCAGGCCGTGGCTGAGAAGCCGGCGCCCATTTCGACCGACCCCGAGCAGCTCTCCCCCACCTCTGACGCGGCCTTTGAGACCCCTCTCGGCACCGCCTGGCCTGCCGAAATCCCCCAGCCGGCCGCTACCACTCCCATGGTGGCCGTTTCCACTCCCGAGAGCCCTTCCGAGGAGATTATCCGCGACGAGCCCGTCAAGTCGGACGCGTCGCTCCAGCCTCCCGTGGTCACCATGGCTGTGCCCAAGACACCAGAGGCGACCGCCCGTGTCGCGGACAAGTCTACGGCCATCTCGACCCCGACTGTCCTCCTGGAGCAGTTCTCCAAGGAGAACGACAATGAAAAGCCCTCTGTGGCCTCGCCCAAGCCTGCTCCCGCCAGTGACAAGATCCCGCTACTCGACGTGACCAACACCGTCTCCCCGACGTCCTCGATGGAGGAGATTGCCGCGTTTGAGACTATTGCTACTACCGCTCCTGTTCTTACTCCCAACAATGGATCGACCTACGACCTCACTTCCGATGACGGCAACACCCCCCCGCTCTCGCCGGCCGACACCCCGATCGTGTCGCCCGAGTTTAAGGCGGCGACTGCTCTCCCCACCCCCGTGTCCCCCTCCAAGGATGCTCTCCCGGTCGGCGTGAACGGCCAGCGCGTCGCGTCGGTCGGCACCGCGACTACCGCACTCGCCACTATCGCCCTGTCCGACTCTCCCTCCCCGGACCGCCTCCCCGAAAAGACGGACTCTGAGATGACGCTAAGCCCACCCGGCGCCGGCGCCGGCTTTACGGGCCTGAAGAAGACGCTCAGCGTGCACACCACGCCGACCAAGCTGCCGACTCCCACCACGACCCCGCAGCGCGCGAACACGCTGACGCCGCGCCGCGCGAGCCCGTCTTCCGGCGGCTACTCGCCCCCCACGCCCAGCAGCTTCAAGTCGGGCGTCCGCACACCGGCGACCCCGGGCACCCCCGGCTCGACGCACTCGGACGCGACGCTCGACGACTTTATGGGCCTCTTCAAGACGGTCATTACGCGCGACAAGGGCACGAGCATCCGCGACGCGGCCCGCCGCGCCGAGCACCGCGAGGTCGCGTAGTGCGCCTGCGCGTCGATGCGCACGCGTAGAAATATCGTATTATCTGTTTCCATCCCCATTTTTTATTCTACTTGTTAGTTCGCTCGCGCGTTCGTTGTACTGCTACCCGCTACTAGGCCGAGGATGTTATTGAGGACATGTTCGCTGAGCGCAGAGGCTGAGGCAGGCAGCAGCGGGCAAGCAGCAGCGGGCAAGGAGGGAGGACCGTGTCGGGTCCGGCACTGACCTGACTGGGCAGAGCACAGTGCCAGGCCTCCCGATCGCTTACAGACGTCCTGGTGCTCCCAAGGTCATGCCATCTCAATCGCTGCTGAAAGACTCGCGAGGTTCGGTCTCATACCGCCGAGACGGTCTCTGCCCACTGGCCCCGACTGCAGCTCCATGTCTCTGCCTCGACGGACCCGCCCCTACTCCGCTCAGGTGATAGCGTCAATGTGCATTACTAAACTTCTACAGCCAATCCCACGAGAATCTGGCTACTCAAATACTACTAACGACCATGTCTATCCTGCTCTGGCTCTCTACTTGGGCTGGCCCGGGGCGCGGCACGAGAACGCGGTGGTGTTCTTGGCGCGGTACGCCTCGATGGCGCTCTCGATACCGGCGTAGCATCCGAGGGCGCAGAGGGAGAGCGAGGCGAGGAAGAGGAGGAGGAGGAAGAGCTTTGCGTACCAGTACTTTTTGACTCCGCGCTTCCAGCGGGACAGGTCGCGCCACGAGTCGACGCGGTTCGAGAGCTCGGGGACGCCGGGCTGCCAGGGGTTGTCGCCGGCACAGGCGTCGGTCTGCATCCAGTGGCCGAGGAGGAGGAGCGGGGGGAAGGTGTAGGTGAACTGGAGGATACAGGCGGCACCGATGAGGGTCGAGAGCGACGCAATGTTCGGGACGGCCGAGCCGAGCACCCACGCGACGGCCCAGTAGCCGATAACCAGGAAGGTCCAGATGAACGTGCCCTTGCGGGTGTAGAGCTCGGGGGCCTTGAAGTAGGTGCGGAAGACATTGTGGTAGATGACCTTTACACCAACGTTGGCGTACAGCACCGTCGCGACGGCAGTCGAGATGAGGCCGATAATGTTGCACGCGAGCTTCATGGGGTAGTTTTCGAAATTCAGGGACGGGAGAATGGCGGTGTAGTTTCCCTGATAGGCGTAGACGAACAGACCAAAGAACATGTACATGAACCAGCAGAAGAACTGGCCCGCAAACGCAGCCTTCCAGAAGTCCCGAGGCCGGCGCATCTCGGCCATGAACTCGGTGAAGATCATTGCTCCGCCATAGGCAAAAACGACCTGCTGGACACCTTGGACTTGCATATACCAGCCGCTGGTGTAGTCGGGGACCCAGCCGCTGTGTTCGATGGGGCCGAGGGTGTCATGTCCCGACTGCGAGGGGATGGGGTCGTAGATGGCGGAGCCGACCATCATGATGATCATCATGACAATGTTGAGGAAGACGTTGATGTTGGTGAACCAGGCGAATGAGCGGAAGCTCTTGATCTGGCCGGCGACCATACCGAAGAGGGCCCAGAAGACACAAAGCGCAATGTAGCAAAACTTGTACTTGATGATGGTGGCGAGCTTGGTACCGCAGCCGATGATGAGAATGGCGACGTTGAAGATGAGCTGCAGCGACTGGAGAATGTTGAAGCAGTGGCGGACAGTCTTGCCAAAGGTGCGCTCACCAAGGTCGGCATAGCAGGTGATCGGGAACCTCTCCGAGTCGAGCTTCATGTACAGGCGCCAGAGGACCTGGCCACCGGCAAACGCGAGAAGGAAGAAGAAGGTGTAGACGAGGACACCGGGGCCGTAACCCAGCTGCTGGAAGGCGTAGGGGGCCGACGAGAAGCCAAGAATATCGGTGGTGATGAGGTAGAAGACAATCTGCCACGAGGCGACACGCATGAGGCGGTAAGCGGTCTCGCTGACACCGGGAATGTGGCTCATGCCGTCGCCAACAGGCTTGCCAACAGTGGTGTCGGCGAGGTTGTCGCGCTTGAACTGCTTCTCAGCGTCGACGGGGGTGGGCGAAACCATGGTGTTCGAGCCATTGTCACCGTAGGGGGTGTAGTTGATGAGCTTCTGGCTGGGGTCGGTGGGAAGCACAATCTTGCTGCTGTTGCCGGTGAGCTTCTTGAAGATGACGCTCCAGGGGGCGTCGGGGATGGGACGGGGGTCGTTGTCCTCGCCCTCGCGCTCAATGGCGGCATAATACATGTACACCTCGAGGGAGTGCTCGTTGATCGAGGCTGCCGTTAGTGGCTACCAGCATGACGTGAAAGTGGCGGTGGCGTCGGCGGTGATCGTCCCGCCACTTTTCACTACATTCTACCACTCACCATCGAAGAGCTCGGGGTTGGTGATCTGCTCCTCCTCGTGGTCGGTGTGGTTGAGGCGGGGGTCGACAGAGTCGGGCCCCATGAGGTTGCCGTTGGAGACGAGGTCGGACGCCATGGTGGACCGGTGTGTTTGCGGGGTACCGCACGGAGAGAGTCTGTAAAACTGGGGAGAGGGGTGTGGGGAAGAGAGAAGAGATTCCAAGCTCCGATGAAATAAGAGGACGAGGCCACGGATCATCGGCTATGGACAAGAAAAAAGCGCGCACCAGTCACCACTGCTTCGGCCGGTGGCGGAAACACCGACACCACAAATGTCACGAGTCGGTATCCATGACAGTGGAGTGTCACGACAATAGAACAAGAACCAGGGGCAGAGATCGCGCTTATCCTCCGTGCACCACATGCTCCACCAGTCTACTGCCCTGTGTCAGCAGCATCATACCCAGTAATCTCCCGCAAAAGGCAGTCGGTCTCAGGGCGCTGTCCATGACAGCACATGCAACCATCAAGGAGATGCCGAGCCGGCCGCTAGCAGCTTCGAACTTGCACCGCGGTTCCCCAGTGCTTTTGCCTTGGAAGATCGCCGCATCCCGATCAGGATTTCGTTGGAACCATGACATCGGCGAGTTTGATAATTTTGCAGAGCTTGTTTTCTCGCTGGCGAGTTTGCCGATCGCCACCGCCACAAGGAGGCAGGCAGTGATCGCTATACGGAGCTGCATGTATCAGCAGCAGAGTGATCGCTGGGGGTGGCGACGATGGACAGGGGACCGCAGTGTCGGAATGCGGCGCGTGGCGGTGCGTGTTCATGTCTGCTCACGCCTTGCTCCGACCCGCGCTCATACCCTTGCCTGGCCTCCGCATCTCCCTGCGGAGCCTGCTCGTGTATCCTCCTCCTTCCCTCCCCGATGTTTGACGAGGCTCCGAGCTCCCGAGGCTCACCAGCGGCCAAAGCATCGGCTGCTCCGGGCGCCGGCGGCATCTGCTGATCCCTTCTCCCAGCCCCGCTAGGTACCATCCAGGGAGCGCAGGGCGTCGCTGCCGGGCACCCTGGATTCTCCACCGAGCGACGGAGGCCATTCGTCACTGCCGGTCTACCCCGCATACCACCGCATGGTGCCAGCGGCGCAGCATGTGGTGCACGGCGGGCGAGCTGGGCCGCGGGGCGACGCCGGCGTGCCCGTCGGCGTCGGGCGGAGGTGGAGGTGGAGGTGGAGGGGTGGGGTAACGGGGTCCGTAGAATATTGCTGCATGAGGAAGGAAGAAGAGGCGAGAGAGAACGGAGGTGGCGACTACGGTGATGGTGTTTACACGGGTGACGTGATCTGTGGCAATTTTACTCCCGTCACCAGCGGGTGGCGGTAGGACATGACCGGTAGTGAGAGGAAATACGACGGAAACAGCTACTTCCGTGGCGCCTGAGCGTGCTGTGTAAGCATGTATGTAGCACGAGCAGAGCGATAAAGTGAGCTCGCTCGCTGCGCTCTGTCGATCAGCAAGCCAGCGCGTATCGGCGCGACCCGCGCGCGTACGGAAATCGAGAATCGTAACTCGAGGGCACTCCGATGAGGTCGCTCGTGCTCCCAACGCGGAACCGAACGCTCGGCATTGCAGCCGGCCTTCGCACCGAGCACGGCACTCTGAGGCGGACACCAGTCGGCGAGGGGACCAGAGCACCAGACCGCCAGAGCCAACATGCAGACTGCCAGCAGACCAGAAATAGCTCTCAGCAAGCATACTTGGAACGCCGCGATCGGTGCTACGCTGCGAACAAGCATATTTGCGGCAACATTGCAATCGAGTCTGGTGGTGTTAGCGCCGCGCGACCCACTCCTTGGCGCTGGCAGGGACACAGCACCTGCTGGTGCGCGGCACGCGGCGCACAGCCCCGGGCTTCCCGGGTGCTGGAGGCAGTCCGCTAGCGCCGGAGGAGTGCAAAGAAAGCGGCACGCTTCCGCCCTGCGACTCACTAGCACGCTTGAGGCAGTCCACCACGGACGAGCACGACACCGATAAGCACGAGTGAGGTTACCAGCTCGCGCCTCGTGTGCGTGTACCCACTGTGCTCATTCTGCCCCAAAGTGCGCTAGCAGTCTCGTTCCCGCCACGGCGCGAGGAATACTGGGGGAAGTGAGGTGGGGAGAAGGGAAAGCAACTCCCAGACGGCCCAGAAACCGCCCGCTGAGAAGGCCAGCCGCGAGCAGCCGGCGTGCTATCGTTCATTGCAGCTTCCGGTCGAGAACAGTTCCCCCGACACTGCCAACGGCCCCAAAGCCGCCGCATAAACGTCCCTGCTCCCTTGTGCCAGCAGCGAGATGCCAAAAACGAAGGCCCTTGCCCGGATTTGAACCGAGGACCACTCCCAGCTTAAGAGGCACTCTGCCACCCTAAGAGAGTATGATAGCCACTACACCACAAGAGCCATAGTGAGAGCGGTCTGTGCGCGCAGTGGCGAGCCCGCGCCGGGGGGAACGTTGGCGAGATGGGGAGGGTGGAACGGAGATGGAGGGTGGTCGAGTGAAAGGTTGAGATGGCTCGGACATGGCTTTTCGGCGGTATTGTCCTTCCTCTGAGCTTCTTCTCTCCTTGCCCATTTTCGAGAAGGAGACTGCTCGCGTTGTGTTCGCTTGGCACGGCGTTTGCTAGACACCCGAGCGCGGATGAGCAGTCTTGAGAAGAACGCAGAAGCGGAGTGTGGCACAGTTGTGCCACCTTGTGAGTGGTGCCACCTTGGGGACGTGCCACTTCTCACCATAACATCCTCACATCGTTGGTGAAACGGTATCATGCGTCGTTGCCATCGACGCGGCAGGGGTTCGACTCCCTTACGATGTACAGGAGCAGCGGTTCTCTCACAGCTATCCTCGTTTTTGGGCGCGGGAGGAAGCGAGGAAGGGAGGAAGGAGAAAGGTCTCGTTCTTTCGCTGATCCCCGGGTAGTAGCCATAGCAGCGTGCTTGCGGGGTTACGCGCTGCCCTCTGGCAGTGGAAGCGGCAGACATATCGGTCCTAGACGGCACAACTCGTCGTCATCTGCGTAGCTGTGTCGAGAGATGGGAGGGCCTGTAGCCTCTGATCCAGCGCTGAGAGTGCCACTCGCATATACTCATGTACTCGCGCATGTCTGCCGCAGGGGTGCGTGTATTGCGGGCGCTGCGCACACGCACCCTGCCCGTTGCAGTTCAGCCGTGATCCGCGAAACGGGTCGCGTAATCCCAAGCATCTTTCCATCCAGTTTACGAATGTACTTGTCAGAAATTCGACACATTGTGATTTCATTTTTGTGTCGCTTCTGTCACGAAGGTAAGCCCGAGCTTCATTTCCAAAGTATAAATGCGTCTCTCCAGATTCGACACATTGTGGCGGCCAGTTTGTGTCAATTCTGTCCGCGAGGGTAAGACTGACTACGACTTTTCGCCGCCAGATTCGACACATTCTGATGCCTTCGTTGTGTCGATTCCATGTTACGAGGGTAAGACCGACTGTTTGTTATCTTGAGCGCCAGATTCGATACATTGCTGCCATCCTGCTCCCAACTTTGTGTGTTGAATCTGGAAGCGATACTATGGGTCGGCTGCCCCAGTCACACTCAGCCGCGGACGCCAACGACTCACGGCGGTCAAAATCACTCTCTTAACATCGAGTTCTTGTTCGTATAACGGTTAGTATGCTCGCTTGTCACGCGGGAGATCGGGGTTCGATTCCCCGACAGGAAGCTCTCTTTTTGGATGCCAGGGAGGTGCAGAGGAAGGGTCGCGCGGTATAGGGCTTTGGCAGGCTGTGGAGGCCCGGGGGAAGCGGCTTGGAGGGATGATGGTTCGCATGGCGCCGAGAGATTTGGAAAGGGTAGCCGACTTGAGCTATACCACGGATAGGTGTCCTGCGAGCGGGGCAGAGGGTGCATGCAGCGATGAGATGCACTGGTGGAGCGTGAGGAGCGCAAGATGCGGAGATGCGGTAAAGTAGCACGAGGTGGTCAACAGAGATTGAAAAATTCGAGTGGAGGTCGTGTTGGCCGGAGATTAGCCGGAGATGGCCGACATTTGCCGCCGGCATCTAGACATCGGGCCTCGGGCCCGCACCTCGGCTGATCGGCTGGATCTCGCGCTAGGCGCGTCAGTGAGGAGCAGTGCTGGTAGGTCAGAGGGCTGGTGGGCTCTCGGATCACGGGGGTTGGTATACTTGCAATGGATGGACCCAGGAGCTGGAAAGGTGCTGGGCGCGCACTCTTGGAAATCAAAGTGTCCCAGATCCCAGATCGCGTCTCGTCCGGGTCGGACAAAGGACGGACAGTGCTGGGTAGCGACGTCGAGGGCCACGGTCGAGGGTGTATCACCTGCTCCCGAGCTCGCGAGATCGCAGCAGATGCAACAGATCCCCAGTTGTCGCCGATTTCCGGGGAGCAAGCTACGGTAGCAATGATGCAGGGTGAGGGCGTGCGACACGAGTCTGTGAATGACCAGCTGATCGCTCCACTCTGTGTCAGTGCGTCTTTCCCACTGCTGCAATGGCGGCGGCTGGTTCTGGAAGATGCTCTCTGCGGCAACTGCCGCATTCCAGCGTTCTGTCCGATCCGGAAGGTCGCCGACAACAGCTGGTCAGCCTCCGGTGGCGCTCAGAGACACTTGAACCCGCAGCGGTCAGCGGAGCGAGGTGGTCGGCCTGCGTTGCAAGTGACGAGCGAGTGGAGTGAGTATCCCTTGTAACGAGCGCTTTCTTTCCTGCACTTGCTGTTGTCCGATCGGGGTTGCAGATGCCACTTGGCCCACCATGCGTGCATGCAATGAGACGGTTGGAATGTGCCGAGCCATGACGGCATACGAGGTCCGGCGCCCCGGACCCTCCGCCCAGAACGCTGCCCATGGTGGCGAAAGTGGACTTGCAGTTGCAGGATCACCAAAGTCGGGCATGGCCGAGGAGCGGCAGCATGTGGTGGTGGGCGGCGACATCTGCAGCCAAGAAATGAGGGCTTACGGATCAAGCAAGAGACCACACGGGCCATGCATCCCATCCTGCGATGCCCACGCCCCGGATCTCATCTGCATCATCATGCTGCCCTGCCCGTCTGCACTGCCCGGGAGATCCGCGACATCTCTCTCTCACACACACCAAAAGAGGGGCACTGTCTCGCGCTGGAACGGCAAACCAGCCCCGCCGCCGCCGGCTCACATGCATCCGGCCCGACCTCTCTGTCCATGTTTACAAGAGTCTCTCTCTCTTACTCTGATCGTGTTCTCTGCTTTATCCAGCATCTCATCATCTCACTATCACTGTCATGGTCACACGGATACCTCCCCCACTCTCTCCCGCCGTCCACCTCGCCGACGCCGCTCTCGCCGTCCGTGCACGCCCATCACCCTCGCTTTTCAGGACCGCGGCGGCGGCATCCATCCGGCGTACTGCCCGTGATCCTTTCAGCAGACGTCACTACTCGCCACCAGCGGCGGCTTTGTCGTGTGAGACAGCAGCATCAACACCATCAACATCTGCATCCACGTCCTATCACTCCTCCAACAAGCACTCTCACAACATCCACACCCCTCACTCTCACATCTACAACCCCCTCCCAGCTCGGCGGTCAGCTGCGACCGCTACTGCATCCCCTCTCCTCGCCCACGCGCCTCA
This sequence comes from Apiotrichum akiyoshidainum, assembly GCA_002973495.1. Taxonomy (NCBI): domain Eukaryota; kingdom Fungi; phylum Basidiomycota; class Tremellomycetes; order Trichosporonales; family Trichosporonaceae; genus Apiotrichum; species Apiotrichum akiyoshidainum. The sequence goes on along the minus strand of PQXP01000226.1, from coordinate 6,635 downwards.
ACCCCGTGCCGGCGTCACAAGTAACCGGCCGGCGTCACCATCGGCTTCCACCCTACATCCAGCATCTACAGCCGCCGCGTCAACAAGCACCCGCCCACCATCCCTGCCCTACTCCCCCGCCCACGCTCCCCTCCCTCCAACATACCACCCCGTGCCCGCCCCACCAACATGGGAAACCATCAGCAACAACAAGCGCGCAAGCCGTGACGCGCGTATTCCGCCCAGTTGGAAACTCGACAACGTTCCCCTGCAGCCCCTCAACGTTCGGTCTGTGCCCGAATCATGCGGGATTCTCACCGCGACCGAGATTGAGATTACACACACGCCGGCGCCGCGTCTCGTCGAGCTCATGATTGCTGGCGTGTATACATCCGAGACGGTGACGGCTGCATTCTGCAAGCGCGCAGCCATCGCGCAGCAACTCACAAACTGTCTAACGGAGATCTTCTTCGCGCAGGCTCTGGTAGACGCCCGCGCGCTCGACACAGAGTACGCCCGCACGGGTGTCCCGGCCGGTAGGCTCCATGGCCTCCCCGTCTCGCTCAAGGACAACTGCAACGTCCCCGGTGTCGACAGCTCGAACGGGTACATTTCCTTCTGCAACACCCCGATGAATGAGGAAGACACGGCGGACATTGCTCGCGTGATGCGCAACGCAGGTGCGATCCTGTACTGCAAGACCAATATCCCGACCGGCATGGTGAGTATCCCGTCAACCCGCAGTTAGTCGCTGTGGCGTCGTATTCCAGCGTTTCCCTAGCGGCTGCGTTACTTGCGCTGACACTGCAGATGATGGGCGAAACATACAACAACGTCTGGGGCTACACATCAAATCCGTACAACACCGACTACACTCCCGGTGGAAGCAGCGGCGGCGAGGGCGCTCTGATCGCGCTCGGCGGCAGCCCACTTGGTATCGGCTCGGACATTGGTGGCTCGATCCGCATGCCCGCTGCAATGTGCGGTCTGTACGGCCTCAAGCCCGCCGCAGGGCGCTTCCCTGTACTCGGCGTCCGCCCAGCCCTACCAGGCCAAGAGGCCGTGCGGGCAACCATCGGCCCCATCGCGCCCGACCTCGACTCGATCGAGCTCTGGTCGCGCGTCATCCTCGAGAGCAAGCCATGGGAGCGCGATCCCATGGTGCTGTACATGCCGTGGAAGGAGGACGTCCAGGTCCCCGAGAAGCTCTGCTTTGGTAGGTAGCCACCCTCGTAAACACCTGCAGGAGACCTCTAACGGACAGGCTTGATAAAAGACGACGGGATTGTGCGGCCCACGCCAGCAGTGACGCGTGTTCTGAACGAGACGCGCGCGGCCCTGGAGGCGCAGGGACACAAGGTCGTCGAGTGGTCTCTGCCCGATACACGCGGCGGCATCGCACTCCACAAGCGTCTCCTCCTAGCCGACGGCGGCGTGCGCATCGGCAGCGCACTCAAGAGCGGCCACCTCCCCGAGCCGTGGCCGCTGCAGCTGCGCACGTTTGAAAAGGTGTACAAGCGGCTCAAGGCCGGCACCGCGTCGCCGACCGTCTCGGGCCTCTGGGAGATGCACGCCGAGAAGCAGCGTTACCAGCGGCGCATGCTGAATGCGTGGGCGGCGACGAGCGAACTCACGCCGACGGGCCGCCCATTCGACGGCGTCATCTCGCCCGTGTGCGCGTTCCCGTCTACCCCCCGCTACACGTTCCGCCACGCGGGCTACTCGGGTATCTGGAACCTCGCCGACTTTACGTCGGTCGCGTTCCCCGCCGGCACCGCGAAAAAGACGGACGTCATCGACGCGTCGCACGGGCTGCTCCGCAACGACGACGAGAGGACAGTGTGGGGAAAGTGTGAGTCCGGGAGAGACGGGCGACGGTTGGAGAGTGGTTCCTGGCTGACACGCAGACGACCCGGACCGCCTGGACGGCATGCCGGTCGGCCTCCAGCTCATCACGCCCCGCCACACGGAGGAGCTCGCTATCAAGCTCACGCGGGTCGTGACGGGCGCGATGGGGAAGCAGTAGATGATATTGTACTAGACGGAGAGACTCGGATCCGCGAGTCGGTTGTAGCATGAGATGTGAGCATCGCCTCCTCGTCCTGGCGGTCCTCCCCGTGCGCTCCTGCGCAATCTTGTTGGGTATCGCGAGCACAATAGCGAGCTCGCGCGTGCGCCGTCACGCAAGGTGGTTGCCTTGTATAAGCTCATTGTCTGGCTCCTCATCCCCGGTCACACCACCTCGGTGAATCTCGCATACGGCAAACGAGCTCCTTGTTGGATAGCTTAGCGTTGCTCGCACAGCTAGACCTTCTCGCTGGAGATCTGGTATCGGTACACTGTGCATCACCAGCGACCGGTCCCCTGCAAGTACACACACTGATAGGGAGGAGGTTCTAGTTGAAGAGCGGCGACTGTTCCCTCCCAATCCCACTCGATTGTGCGTTGTCGTTTGCTAATATTGTACCTAAGAGCAACCGTGCTGCGACTGGCTGGTCCAGCTGAACCATCGGCGGTCACCACGGCGAGGATAGGATGCTCAGCCAGGTGGTTCTCCCATAGAGGACTGACGACGTACGTTGTCTCAACATTCGTGGAGGACACGCACCTGAACATTAGCGTCTTCGCGTCTTCCCGGCGGCCAATGGAGACTGGCCTGCTGCCCCTGCGCTCATCCCACTCACGATTCGATCTGCAGTCATGCCAGGGAACGGGCTCCAACTTTTCTACGATATCTTTCGCTTTGCGTATGGCTCCTTCTGTTTGAGCAGTCTTCCACATGCCGCGTAAGCCGAAAACCATGGCCTCTGTAGCTCGGAAAACGTAGTCGTCAAATGACTCGCCCGTTATAACCGACCTGCCAAAGTCTGCTGGCGAACTGGGTCGATTTCAAGATGGGGATACGCTTTCCACGGCCTCAAGATGTCGCCGGTCTTCTCTGCATCGGCGAGGACATTCAGGTGGTGAGAAAAGTACACTGGCGGGTCAGTGTCACGTTTCTCGTCCACTGATACCCAAGATACTGACCTACCGCACTCTCCACCTCCTTTCGCCATGTTGCGATATTCAGCCAGACCGCAGTGAAATCAGGCTTGACGGCATCCCAGCTTTTCTTGAATCCTTGGTCGTATCTGAGATTGAACTTGTCCCAGACAACCCGAAGGTCAAGGCTGAAGTGATAAAGCTCCTCCCAAGCACCAAGAAGCGTATGGAACGCCTCGCAGACCTGACGACGAGTGACAGTGTGCCGCGAGCCGTCCGAATCTGTCCATGGAAAGTCGAGAAACTGAATCCCAGGGGTGACGGCGCGTGAGCAGAACCGGCTCAACAGCCCTGGTGCCCGCCGCGCAGTCTGCGTGCGCATGTACACGTTCCCGTCGGCGTCGAAATGCTCTGTTACTTGCACCTCCGTGTGCCAGGCAGGCTCATGCAGCACCGCAGTAGCAAAGTCGTATTGGAGAGGCCATTGGGGGTGCTTGGGCCCGAGGTTGTAGATGCCTTGAAAGTGATCCTTCAACTGCTGTGGGATGGGGATATCCAAGGTTGTCGGCGGCGGTGCTAGGGGAGTGATAGTGATCATGACAAGAGTTGGAAGTGTGCATGGGTCTGGAGCCTCTCCTTTTAAGCACCACACCCAGCACAGTCCGAGCACGATCCGAGCCCATGGATTGCGGGTGGGAGGACGCTAAGCACGATTGCGCGTGGGAGGACGCTAATCACGACCGAAATGCCCAAATGGAAACAAACATTGAGACGAAATCGCCACACTGATGTTCGTACCCCCCAAGACCGACTAACCCGATTTTCCTAATACATTTTGAATCACTGTCTAATAGTATCGATTACCCCCTTTTTGCCTAATGGTCTACCCCTTAACAAAMCAAYAACTTKGCYRCWKCGKTGTCTTTGTCRTGTMGCCWSCCAACTTGGTCACCACACACACGCCCACACCGACCAACCCAGCATGCCCGACCCTCCCCCTCCCCCTCCGCCCTTCCTCACCCGCACGCCGCTTGCGGTGCCGTCTCCCGAGCGCCTCGCGGCCCTGTGGGCATTTACGCGCGCGCAGCGCGATGCGAATCCGGCAGGATACGCCAACAACGTGCGGTGGTGGGGCGACGCCCTCGGCGCGCTGCTCGAGTCTGGCCAGGGCAACGACGCTGGTGACACACTCGTGGTCAAAGTCGACGACGCGCTACTTGGCCGTTTTGCTAGCGCGAGCGGTGCGAGGCCGCGCGGCCTCGCTGGCGTGATTGTGAGTAGCCGGAACTGTGGTTGGACGAGTTGGCCGGAACCGTCAGGTCGCTGACAGCAGGACACGCTCACTGCTCCTTCTGGCCCCCTCATTCCGCAGGGCCGCTTCATGGACTCGGTCACGCCTATTGAGGCCTCTGCAAGCATCACGTCCCGTATTGTCGGCGCCGGCTGGAGCGCGCTCGCGCGCATGTCCCCGTTCGGCGGCGAGCCGACCGAAGACGGCCTCTGGAAGGGCATGAAGGGCAAGGAGTTTGCCCATCTCCCCAACGTCAAGGTATGCTGATATTGCGCACTGTGCACTTGCGCTGTCATAGATTCTGAAAGCGCTAACGCACCAGGCCGCCGCGACCGCATTCGAGGAGCGCACGACCGAGAACCCGCCGATCAACTACACCGACGCGCTGTACACGCGCGCGTCGTTCCTCAAGGAGTTCAGCACCATCACCGACGCGCCGCTGACGAAGCGGGATGTTGACGTCCTGCTGCGCTGGCTGGCGCGCGACGTTGGCAACGTGGTTGTCGAGGGCGATGTGAGTACTGTGCCCGCTCCCATGAACGCACAGGTGTATGCCAGGGCGTTCAGACTCCGCAAGACTGCTGACCCCAGGTCATCAAGCTGCTCACTGGCGGCCAGCTCCCGGCCGATCACCCGATCACTGAGGCGGACCGCGGCGCTCTCTCTGTGCTGTCGACGCTGTCGCGCGTCGAGGCGCAGATCGCAGCGGTCGAAGCGCAGGTGGCCGAGTGCCAGGTCAAGGCCAAGAAGCAGCTCGCGCAGGGCCAGCGTACCACGGCAGCAAGCTACCTGCGCAGCAAGAAGCAGCTCGATGACGTGCTCGGCAAGCGTATCGGTGCTGGCGAGCAGCTGCGTGCTGTCGTGCGCGCCCTTGACCAGGCCAAGGGTGATTCCGAGGTGGGTAATAGCCGGCCACGTCCACACTACCCAGAGTATACTGACAACTGCAGGTCATGTCCGCGTACGAGGCATCCACCGCCGCGCTCGCCTCAGCGCTCGCGGACCCGCGTCTCTCGGCGGACCGTATTGCCTCTACAACCGATGCGCTTGCCGAGGCGCTCGCGGACCAGCGCGAGATAGACGACGCGGTCCAGATGGGCGGCAAGCTGGCCGTCGGCGACGTTGCGGACGACGACGAGCTGGCTGCCGAGCTCGCGGCGCTGGTGCTGGAGGAGAAGGAGGAGAAGGAGAAGCGCGAGCGCATCGCGGCTGCCGAGGCGCAGGCCAAGGCCGAGCGGGACAAGGCGGCCGCCGTGGCGGCTGCTCTGGCGAAGGCTTCGGCACCCGTCAGCACCACCCCCGCCGCCGCCGCCGAGCCGGAGAGCAAGGCGGAGAAGCCCGCGGACGAGCTAGTTCCCGCTGCGTAAATGAGAGTGACCGAGGCGTGTTGATATAGACCGAGTAAGTAGCTAGCATTGTTCCCTTCATGTTATCATTGTTCATTTCTAGGAGGCGGGGACTGACGCATCACTCATCTCGCGTCGGGGACAGGGCCTCGGGCTCGTGAAGACGGCGGCTTGCAACCTTTGGCTGAAGGATGAGGGATGAGTGCCCTACATCTGGATCACACACACACACACACCCAACAGTCTGAGCGTGCTGGCTGATGTGTCGTATGGAATCAACACAAACCGGCTGGTGATTTGTGCCGAATCTGTGCCTCCACGATTGTGCGCCGGGCTCGATCACCTCCCTCGTTGGCCGCCCTCCACCAATGCCTGGTCCCTTGTAGCTCCTTGCCCTTCTCGGGTTGCATGGCACCTGGTGTGCATGACCATGTTGATACCGAAGGCAAGGTCCATCCCCATAGCATTGCTGAGGACCAGCTGTGTCTCTCCGCCGCGTCGTCCTCCAGAGCTGCTTCGTCTCCGGCGCGGGTCGAGTACAATCCATGCATAGTCTATGTTGTACAGCTCCTCTCGCAGCAGGATGTGCGTGTGGGATTTTATGAGACAAGAATAAAGACGAGGAACTGCCATCAGCTTTCTGTCACAAGCTGCCAACTCACGAAAATGATAATGACACCGAAAATCTTGAGCATGAGCCAGCGATTACTGCTGATGGACGCATAGTACTTGAGCAGCTCGCGCTGGGCGCCCGATACGTTGGCGGAGATGTCGTTGACGTCGGCGTCGATGCGCATCACGCGGTGGAGAAACGGCACGCGCGGGAGGTCGCTCGGCAGCAGCAGGTCCAGGTTCGGGTCGTCCTCGTCCCTGCTCGTGCTCTCGCGGTCGAACGGGGAAAGTACGTCGATGGTTTCGCCGGGGAACATGGACAAGAACGAGGGGCGCGCTTCGTAGATTGCGTGCGTCGCGTGCGGGTTGTCCATCTCCAGTGTGCAGTCCGGGTCGCGCACGCCGAGAACGCGGTATGCTTGCAG
>PQXP01000483.1:0-18618 GCA_002973495.1 Apiotrichum akiyoshidainum | reverse complement strand
TCCCTCTTGGCGGGCTCGCCAGCGCGGCCAGCGGCTCCTCGGCCTTTTCGTCCTCGACCATGCATGGGTCTCGCCATTCACCCCGGCAGAGCACCACCTCTATCCCGGTGCTAACGCCGATCCGAACTGCCGAGTCTTCTGGTTCCGAAGGCTCCTTCTCGCCGTTCTCTGTGCGCTCGCCAATCGGCGGTATGACCGGCAGCGAGGACACGCTCGTAAATCTCCTTTGCGTGCGCGCGGGTCTCGGGCGTGTTCATGCGCTCGAGGATGCCGGCCTTGAGGCTGAGGAGGTCGAGGGCGGTCGGGTCCGCGAGCGTCGGGGTCGCGAGCGCGGCGGTGGGCGGGCCGGCGGGGCGCGCGGCGTCGAGATCGGGCGGGAACGCAATGCCCTTGGCCTGCGCAGCGGCGGTGGCGACATCAATGTACTCTTCCGCGAGCTCGTAGCCGCGGTCGACGCGGCTCGCCGACGTGCCGATCATGCCGGTGCCCTTGAGGTCGGGGTGCACGCTCACCGCGCGCTTCTGGATAGCAGCAGCAGCGGCCTCGCCAGCACCCATTTCCCACGCAATGTACGCGCCGCGGAGCGCATGCCGTCCCTTCCAGCCCAGGCGCGGGTCGGTGCCGCCAATCAGTCCACCAGTAAACGGCAGGTTCTCGTCCTCCCAGCCCGCATCGCCCGCGCGCGAGCGCGTGGCCGAGGCGAGAGAAACGTTCTCAATGTACAGGTGCACGCCCTCGTAGGCCGCGAATCCCGTAACGGCGAGGCCGGCAGACGTGTACACAATGTACTTTACCACCCTGCCGAGTGTGCCGAGCGCATACGACGCGGGCCCGGCATAGTCCTCACGAGGCATGTCGGCGGGCATGCGGAGCGGCGCCTGCTCCGAGGCGTACCGCCGGCCCAGCGTGCGGAGCGGTGCAGTTCGTGAGCGCAAGAGTCGGAGTGTCATGGTGTGTGATGTGGGAGTGGGAAGTGATGACGACAGTCGACAAAGTTGGACATGTTCTACAGCTGTCAGGTGTCCGAGATGCGGAGGCTCGGCGAAAACACTCCACCTCCACCGGCCGGCCCGTGGCTCTCGCGTGCTCCCGGTTTGTTGGGTTCAACATTTTTAATACATGTCACGGCTATTCAATACTACCAACAGATGTCAATCACAATGAAGGGGATGCGCCGTGCCCTCTAGGCCTTCTTCTCTGCTTGGTGCTGCTGCTATGGTCTCTTGTTCTGGTCTGGTGCAGTCATGCGGCGCGTCCTTTATTGGCGGCTCGGCAATGGGCGATGCGGTGGGTTGTGGGGTGGTGCAATGTGGGTGTTCTTCCGGGAACATGAGGTGGTGTTGGTTGGTGTACGTTCTTCTTCTGGGGCGGTTGTTCAATCGGAGATCGCTCTGCGCTCTCGCTTGCGCCTCGCTGGCGCTATGCTCGCTCGAGCTCTACTCGCTGGTGTCCATCTGCATCTGCTCCATCCTCCGCCGGCGGCTGCGGCTGCGCGAGCCAGGCGGGACGGGCGAGCGCCCGCGGCGTCCGCGCTCCTCCTCGTCAACAGCATCCAGCTCGAAGCCGAGGGTGGGCGGGCGCCGCTCGGGCGGGCCCCAGGATGGCGAGCCGCGCGACCGAGGTGTCGTTGGCTCGTGCGCGGCTCCGGCGCCGCCGTGGCCGCCATGCCCACGACCGTGGCCGTGGCCGCGGTGGTGTTGTTCGCGAGCGCTCGGAGGTCCACTGCCAGGAACAGGCACCTGGACGCCGTCCAGCCTTGTGCGGGAGCGCGCACGCCTCGTGTCGGGCGCGCCGGGCGAGATGTGTCCGACGCTCGGGGTCGGCGGGCTTTGGAGCGCATGGTAGCTGCTTGGCCGCGTCGCGCTTGGCGAACGGCTCCCACGTGAGACTGGCTCTGTTCCGGGCACGCGCAGCGAGTGTGCCGAGTCGTCGCGGTCGTGCGACTCGTGATCATGTCTGAATGCAGACCGGCCGCGGGTGATGGAGACTTCGTCCAGCGCGGCGATCAGCCGCTCGTCGGTGCTATTCGACAGCAGAGCGTGGATGTCGCCACTCATGCGGCCACCGCGGGGGCGCGACGCAGAGCGGCTGCGGGACTCTATGCCTGGCCGACGGAAGAAGCGCGAGTCGCGCTCGTCGAAACTGGGGCTGGTCACCAGCCCCGGGCTGGAAAGGTCGCCGTACGAGGGGCCGCGGTGGTGCGCGCTGGATCCAGAGTGCGAGTGCGCGTGGCGCAAACGCGAACGGGAGCGGTCGCGGCTGCGGGGAATGGGGATGCCGCCATCGGTGAGACGCGGACTCTCGGGACCCGGTGCAATACGCACGCGTGACCTGCTCCGGCTCTTGGTCTTGACCTCGCGCCAGCCAGCGACCGCGTCACTCTCGCGTACGCGGCGGATATCCCATCGTGCGTGGTGGTCGCGATTGAGGCACCCCCGCAGCACGTCCATCCACTCGTGGCCTACGTGTGTCGGCTCCTCATACCTTCCTGCGAGAATCTTCATCTGCAGTCGAGGGTCAAACGAGTCGGTAAACGGCAGACGGCCCGTCAGCAGGGCATAGAGGATAACACCAATAGCCCAAATGTCCTGCTTGAGGCTTGGCGGAGTTGGCGGCGCGCACAGCAGCTCTGGAGGCGCGTATGGCAACGATGCGGACGGCATCGGGTTGGAAGGACACGGGGTTAGGTCAACGGCAGTGAACGTCTCGCGGCGACGGTTCGGGGAGCGACCGCGGTGGTGACCTGGGATCGACGGTGCCGAGCTCATGCGTGGCCGTCCTGCGACGTGTGCGGGGATCGGTGACTTGCCAGGAATGTGGAGGGTCTCGGCTTGCTCAATCTTGCGCGCCATGCCAAAATCGCCGAGACGGACACCGCCAGTCAGATCGGCGATAAAGTTGTCGAGTTTGAGATCGCCGTGAAGCATGCTGCCCTCAAAGGTGCCGTAGCCCTCGTGAAGAGCAGTGACAGCAGCAACGACGCCGGGGAACCACTTGCGCGCCGTCTTGTCGCTGCCGCCCTCGCGGACGAGGACATCAAGCAGTGACCCGCCGGCAAGAAGCGGCATGAACATGAAGGTGGCGTACGCGGTGCGGTGCATCTCGACCAACGGCAGGAGCGCAGGGTGCTCGGGGAGGTTCTGCCATATGCGAATCTCGTCCTCGAACGACTCGAGGGAGCCGCTTTCGTTTGAAAGGTCGTCGCGCTTGACAATCTTGCAGGCGAGYTCGWCGSSCGWGGACGCGGTGGGCAGCGACACGCACTGTGCTGAAGCCGCCACGGCCGAGGACCTTGCCGAGGGTGTACTCGAGGACCTTTGCGCCTTGAGCATCGGGCGCAAGTGGCGGCTCCTCGGGAAGTCCTGCAATGCTCATTGCGCGGCCGCGGCCAAAGTGTGAGAGAAATGCCGACGCGGGGGAGAAAGTGCCGGATGGTGCGCTAGAGAGGGTACTGCCCGTGGGGCTCGGGGGGAAGAGGTTTGTGTTTGCGTCGATTGGGCTCTCCATGACCTCGGCGCCCGGGTCGGACATGACGGTGCATGCGGGAGAGAATGGTCGCATGAAGGACTGGGGTGGGAGGGCATGGTGAGAGAAGAGGGGGTGGCGTGATGCGGCGGGGGGCGCGTAGCCTGAGATGACGGATCCGGGCGGGCTCGCTAGGTCGGAGCCGGCAGCGCTGAAGCTCGACATGCCTGGCATCCCGGACGCTGGGCCTGCACGCAGCGATGTCGCGCGCCTGAGGCTGTCTGCACCGGTGCCAGGGGCCGGGCCGAGGCTGGCACCGACCTCACCGCTCACGCTTGGCCCATCAGTGGCGCCGACGCTGAAGCTTCGGGGGTGGGTTGAGGCAGCTCCCGCGGGCTGCGCCGGCGTGTTGATACGGGCGAAGAAGCTGGCTGCCGCAGAGGGGGTCGGCGAGGAGGAGGTGGAGGAGGCCTGCAGCATCCTGGGAAGTTAGTGGAGGCTGATTCGCCGCTGAGGGCGACTCACTGACGGATGCTGCGGGCGGAATCAGGAACGTGGGTGGTGCGGGGCCGTTGCAGCGGCGTGGGAGGGGCTGATGTTGGTGGTGGTGGTGATCAAAGAGAGTGTTGTTGTGAACAAACAAACAGAGTGCAATGCAGTCGTTGGAGCGGTGCGAAGACCAGAGAGGCCGGGCCGGGTACTGGCACCAGGGTCGGTCGGGTCGGAAACGGAGTGCGAGAGTCCGCTTTGCAGTCCGCTCTTGGGAAATGAAAGCAACAGTGTCGTGTGGGGTGAGGGTGGGCTGTGAATGCTGCTGCTGTCCGCGCTGAGGCTGATGATGTCGAGGGAGTGTTGGGTGGTGATGAAGGGGTGTCGGGCAGTGATGGGTGGGAGACAGGAGTGAAAGAGGAGGAAAGCAACAAGCTCAAGAGGAGAACAGTGAGGAGAGAGAGCGGGGGAGGGGGAGATACGTCACGGGACCAAAAATGGGAATCCAAAGTGGCAAGTGGCAAACGGGGCCCACGGGGCTCTCTTCATAATGAGATCTAAGACATGAACCAGAGACAGACATCGGCCGCTTCTCTGCAACTGATTCGTCACAGATTGACACCCATCGCACAGATCCACCCCCTTCTCGCTGTCATTGGCTCTGTCCAAGCCGGACATGGCGCAGAACGCGTCCCGTGATTCGCTCTTGATTGTAGCCTCCCTCGGCTCGCTCCGCAGCTTTTTGCACTCTTTTTTGTCTTGTTGCTGGGCCCCCCCTGCGGCGTCCTGTGCGTACCACCCGATTGCATTTCGCAGCACATGCGCCACCACCGCCCACCCACCGCGTCGGCGTCCGTACCGTCCATCTCCTCCTTGGCCCGTGCCGTGCCGTGTGCCGATCCGTTAACACGCAGCACCGCGCCAATCCAATGGCGGACCAGGTCCTCTCTCAGACATTGCCCCACCTTGGACCCTGGCCCTCTGCCGGCCTACTCCGCCGTCCCGGCTCTCCCGGCTCTGACCTCGCCCAGTTGGTCGACGCGGCGGATACCCGCGGCCTCGGGCGATAGCCAGTCGCAGCAACACTCAGTGTCATCCTGATACCGCTGCTGTCCACAACTGGCAATGGCCACATGTTTACTTGTTTAGACAGCGTCGCAGCTTGGTTTCACTGTCCGACGAGTTTCTGCGCTGATGCATTCCTGCCATCGCCGCGCCAGTCAGAGACGGATGCAGATGCTGGGCCCACGGCACACACATGCACTGGTGTGTCCACTGCTAATTCCTGCTGTTCTCCGATGGTCCGTGGCAGAAACCAGACCGCTCAGATCCGAATGTCATTCATTCCATTATATGCTATCCTGGAGACCTCCGCCGTTGCACTCGACCATTCACCCCACACGCTCACGCCTCCATACAACACACTACGCGTAGTTGCAGCTCTCCCACCGCATCTGCGAGAGGTCGAACGCCTCCACCTCCTTCTCGCCAACGAGCTCGAGCACGTGCCGATGCATCGCATCGAGCCCTGCAACAATCTGCACCTGCGCAACGAGCGCCGTCGCGACAACGGCAAACTGCTCGTCCTGGAGTTGGTCAGTGCTAACCCGCGCGCACCCGGCTGCCGCTTCCTGAAAACGCAAGCCGCAGCCGCTGACTCACCTTGAGAGTCTCCAACGTCACGAGGCTTCGCAGCGAATCGAGAAGTGCCTTGTCGGAGCGCTCCGCAATATCCAGCTGCTCCTCCACGTCCTCGGCCTCGAGCTCGTCCTCTGTCGATTGCGTCTCGGGGCGCGAGTGGGCTGAAAAGTGGGACATTATGCTCGTTTGTCTTGAATGCCAGGACGAGTGCGATCCGGCCGAGGCGGACGCAGCAGACAGCGACGGCGTGCTGTGGCCTGCTGCCAGTGGCGACAAGCGCGAGCCAAACGACGGCCGGACCCTAAGCGGCGGGCGCAGCGTGCCGCCCGCCCCGGCTCCGACCCCGACTCCGACCCCACCTGCGTTTGGCGTCATGGGCGTGTGCGGCCCGGAGAGGGACGACGAGCGGCTGGGGTGGCGTATCGGGCGTCTGTGGCGCGCATGCGAGTGTGAGTGTGAGTGATGGGAGTGAGAGTGGTGCGACGGGACGGTGTGGGGATGCGGCCGCCGAGGTGCCGGCTGTTGATGGGCGAAAGCGACGCGCGCCGCGCAATGCAGATCGAGGCGCTCGAAAATGGGGATAATGGGCGGAAGCGGACTGCCAGTACGCAGCGAGTGACGCAGGAGGGCGAATAGTGAAAAGACATCGGCAGTCTGGTACTTGTCAGTTGGCAGCAACATGGAAGACAACTCACAAAGGCCGGGTTGAACATGTTGCTCGTGTCCGTCAGGAGCATGCACCACTTTGGCGACAGCTGCATGTAGACGTTGGACAGGAGGCTCGAGTATCCCAGCATCTCGGACTGCGACTTGAGAAGCGAATTGTACGCGTGCTTTGGCCACGGGCCCCTGTCATTAGCAGGTAACACCGACTAATCACCTACAGCATGCTCGGCTCCCATTTGGTGTATTCCATCTTGGCGCGGATAGACTGGAGGCGCACCTGGCGTTAGACCCACACACAGATTTCAACGCACAAAGGCCTCAGAGTAGGTATCGCGGAATTCCTGGTGGCGCTCCTGATCTGGCTCGTCCTCCTGCTTGTCGCGCCCCATCTCGAACGCGGCAACGCCGAGGCCGTAGATCTCGCCGAGTGTGCGGATGTTTTGCGACAGTCCCTCGCGGACGAGCTTGCGCGATGCGATGGGCGGGAGCATGCCCGCCACACACGAGAATCCGAAACCTTGGCGTGAGCGGTTTACATTACTATAAACCTACCGATCAGGACGAGTAGGCCACGGCGGCCAGCCATACCGGCACCGACGCCCTGGTTGGCGGACATGTCGAGGTGGTTGTCGGCCCACGAGTAACCCGTGACGAACTGATGTTAGTTGGAAGAACGTTGTCGATAACCCACAAAGACTGTGACGGGCAACATGGTAAAGTGCCCGAGCGTCGATTTTGGGCAGCACACACGGAGGAAGAGCAGCGGCGCGGTAAAGAACAGCTGGTGTCAGCTAGAGGTGAATCGGACAACTCACCAAAGCAGCAGTGTAGCCGAACGAGTTTCCCCGACCGTGGCCATTTCCAGCGTACCACACGACGATGCCAATGACAACGCCCAAAGCCGTGCCGGTCATGCGCAGGATGAAGCTCCACATCATCTCGCCCTCGTACACGCCCATGCCCGTTTGCGCCTGTCGTTAGTGTTACATCTGACAAGCCATCGCAAAGTAAACTGCTCACGACAACAAGCGCCCAGAGACCTCTGTCTGTCAGCAAAGGAACCGAGTAAATGGGTTTCTCACCGGTTGTGGAAGAAGAATCTCGCGCTGTCGGGTGCGACGGCGATGGAGAAGATGGCGACAGAGAGGAGCGCAAAGCGGAGCGCAAAGACGCCCGAGGGGCCCCAGATCTTCCGCCAGCCCTCGCGGAGGATACGGCACGTCTTCTGGATAATGTTCCCCGGCGGCCCCGCATCCACGTCGCGTTCTGCGATCAGCTTTTGCTGGAGATTCATTCGCTCACTCCACTTGATCTGCGGTTTCTTGAAGAACCGCTTCTTTGTGCGTTTCTTCTTCTTTGACCTTTTGCGGTCCTTCCCATTGCTGTCCTTGCTGCCCTTGCTGCCCTTTTCGGCTGGGGCCTCGACGGCGGTGGTGTCGGTTGCATCGCTCGGACGGCCTGGGCGTTCCTGCTTCTGGTCGTCGTCGGTTTCCTCGCCAGAGCCGTACGTGTCCGAGTCGGTGTCAATCTCGTGTTCCTGGCCGTTGTCTAAAAGGTCCTCCTGCACGCGGAAGTTGTATCCCGTATCCTTCTTTCCGTTGTCCGTCAGGTTCTCCATGATGGCGCTCTTGCAGCGCTCGAAGAGGGGAAAGTGGAAGCGCGGCACCGGGTTCTCCGTCTCGATCTCCACAACGAGCTCGAGAAAGGTAATAAGCTGGAGCGCGAGCGCGATGAGCGACGACGTGAGCGCAAAGCACCGGAACAGCGCGCGCACCCCCATCGCCATCTGCGTGCGGTTCCCCATCTTCATGCGCCCCGTCGCCGGATCAAACATGTCCTTGAACGGCTCCAGCACCGCCAAAGCGCGCTCGGAACGGTACTCGTCCACAGTAGCCTTGAGTCGCTGCAGAGCCGCCCGCCGCACTTCTGGCCCAGGAAAGTCGGGCGACTGCTTCCACCACGGCCACCGCGTCGCGTTGATCATGTTCAGGAAATCCGTCGCCTGCGACAGCGCCGTGTCGATCCCCTTGCGCAGGTCCGCCGTAGACTCGGCGATGCCAGGCAGAAGCTCGTTCAGCGACCTGCCGCTAATCTCCAGCACATGTTCCGCGTCCTCGAGGCGTTTCTCCGCTTCCTCCACGATCCGCCCGTGCTTGTCCTTCCATGCAGTCATGTGTTCGTGGTAGTCTTTGATTATCGACTTGGTTGTCAGTTTCGCTCGGCGCCGACACAACCCACAGTCAAGTTGCCAAGAGCAAGCACGCGCGAGCCCAGCTCCTTTGTCTCCTTGAAGAGGCGCTCCAGCTGGCTCGCGCTTGTCCGACCGCGGGACACTTCGAGATGGAGCAGGCTGGACAAGGACGCGATGCCCGACTCGGCCTCGAGAAAACCGCTCTTGAGCACCGCTGCCTTGGCCACCACCGTGTCAAACGCCTCGTGGTCCCGCGGCGACGTCTGCAGCAGCTCGTCCTGCAGCCGAATGAGTCCGCGAAGACACTTTATCCCCTTGTTGGCGAGGGTGTCGAGCACGAGATTGTTGAGCGACTGCGGCCAGATGAGTGCGCTGCAGGTCAGGTTGATGGCGTAGCCGACGCCGAGCGGCTTGAGAAGCATTTTCTGCACGGTCAGGACGGTGTTCTTTCCTCAGAATCGCATGCGACAAAGCGACGTACAGCGAGTGTATAGTTTTTCGTCGGGAACAGCGGGCCGAATGTCGAGTATACTTGGCAGGTCAGCAACGCCTCCCAATCCGCTACCCACGACAAAGAATAGAGCAGCCCATGGTGAAAGCGAGGATTCTGTAGTTTGTCAATTACCTGGATCACGTTGCAACTAACAGCTTTGGTCTCGTGGCGCGGATCCAGCCGAGAAAGTACGCGCCAAAGAAGAGATACACGCCAAACACAGCCGACGAGCGTGGGTCGAGGAACAGCGTGTCGTAGATTGCTCGTTTCTCTGGAGAATGATTAGCCTGGCGAGTGCGCAAAGCAGCACCCACTCTTCTCCGCATATTCGGCCTGGCTGGTACCCGCTGGAAGCCTGCCTGTTAGATGACAGCGAGGAACTAGACTCACGTCGCTTCCCAGTTATGCAGCTGTGTGGCATAACGCGTGTCGCTTCTGGCCAAAATGGCTGTTGCGAACGCGGCACAGCCATACGCCCACATGAACAGGGCCCCCAGGCCCATGCTTATCATTCCCAACAGGTAGAAGGGGAGGGGATAGATAGCCGGGAGAATCTGCATCGACGCGTTGAGAAAGTAGGCGCCATTGCCGATATGCGGGAGCACTGTAGGTGTGAGCGAGAGCAGCGGATATGCCGAGGTGCGCCGACTGCCCAGCACCCATAGCAGCAAGCAACTTACCATCCAAGTCGACCATCAGAACTGTTGCGACGAAATGTCCAAGCATCATTCTGCTCCAGTTCTTCCACTTTCGCTCAGACACGAGGCCCGCCTGGAGCCAGAGCGGCAGCAGCTTGACAACTTTCCAGTTGCTCACTGTGTTGCCCATCTTCTTCGTGCGCGCGTTCCACTTGTCGAGCATGCGGCCGTGCCAGCTGGAGACGTGCAGGTAGAGGCCGGTGTAGGGGTCTGCCTTTGGGTCCCAGTCATCCGTGTGCGCGCGGTGGATCGGGGGCCGTGGCGGGGGTTCATTGCCGGTTCCTGTCCCTCCTGCAACTGCTTCTCCGTCCATGTCCCCCGTAGGCGTGGCGTATGCGCTTGTTTGAGCCTGCGATTGGCTGCTAGCGGCGAGTGGGGAGGTGTGATGCAAATGCGAGAGACCCGGAACGTGGCTTACATGGCTCGGAGTGTCGGGGTGCGCGTCCTCCATCTCGGCAGAGAGCGCTGCCAGGGGCACGGAGGGATTCAGCCCAGCGATGGGCGGAGGGAGGTGGCTGTGCTCCTGGGGGTGATTGGCCGGGACGGCCATTTTGTGAAGGAGCTCTCGGGGTAGGGTAGCTGTTGGGTTGAGGGGTTGTGGGTTGCTGATGAAGGGAGAGAGATAGTATATGGACAGTGGCAACAGATGATCTGCTTGCTACAGCACTTGTGCGAGGTGAGCTGCCGCAATCCAAGTTGGCAAGGTGTGAGGGGATGAATAGAGGTGACAGGGAGCAAGAAGCGAGAATAAAAGTGAGAGTGCCAAGTGAGCAAGAGTGAGTGAATGGAAGTGGGAGCGAGAGGACAAGGAACGTTGGCAGCACATCAACCATCGCCGACGGCGGCAGCCAGGCCATCATTGCTGCCTTTGAGACGAGGGCCACCAGAGCAGCGAGAAGATAGAGACGACACGTAGATGCCAGCTGCTGGGTGGAGCGACCACGACTTGGCATCCGCCTGTGATATCATGGCATCTACGTGTCGTGGACGCCTGCGCTGCTTCCGAGCCGAGGCCGAACAGCGCAGGCGTCCATCGTCAAGACGTGGTTCCGCAGGCCTCGCAGTGACTACCGCGGCGCCGTGAGTGGAGAGGCCAAGTCCATGATATCACAGGGCGGATGCCAAGTCGTGGTCGCTCCACCCAGCAGCCGGCATCTACGCGTCGTCTCTATCTTCTCGCTGCGCTGGTGGTCCTCGGGAGACGACGCATGCTGAGGTTGGGGGTTGGGTTTGTGACAGACTCTTGCTTCAGGTCTCCAATCTGCAATGGTCACTCTCACCCTCTCGCACGGCCGTACTGGATGGGGGGGGGGGGTTTCTGCGCACCATCAGTAAAGTAAGATGTCGCTGAGAGCACAGCTCAGCCTGTAGGGAGACACAATGTAATGTGTATGGCGGGGCTGGCAATTGAGGGAGAGAGGTGGTGGAAATCACGACATGAACTGGCTGGCTCGCGGTGTCGAATGGGTCGGTGGTCGATGACGTCAGGACCAGGCTTCGACGCGTCTCTCCAACTCCAACCATTGTCCACGTCGCCGAGCCGTGGTCTCATCGTCTCAACCGGAATCGCGGCAAGTACTCGAGCATGCATAGCCCTGGAACAGGTCCAAGTCTCACATCCAGAGACATGCACATCGGTCTTATTAATGCTCAGGTCAAACACTGACTGGTACCTCGTAAGCTCCAGATGTGGCCGCTTGCCCGTTCTACAGGAATCAGGCTTTAACCAGCACACATGCACTTCTCACATTCTCCGCCATGCTAATGCTATAGTCTACAGTATGTGGACGGAATCGGCTCACCGCCACGATCCTTACAATGTATGTACAAGGGTACTTGGAAGTCTAGTCTACGTTACGGGCTCCTAGTCGTCGTCCAGCACTATTGGGTCCGCTGCCGTTCCGCTGGCGCTGGCACTTGCACGTCCGCTGGCGCTGGCACTTGCACGTCCGCTGGCACTGGAACTTGCACGTCCGCTGGCACCGGGGCGGGTGTCGCGGGCGACGGGGACGTGAGGGCCGGCAAGCACCCTAGACAACTGCGCCGCGGTCGGCTTCTCCTGCGAGTTGGGCGGAGCAGAAGCAGAGGTGGAAGCAATCGGCGTGTGCTTCTTATCCTTCTTCTTCTTCTTGTGTTTCTTCTTCTCCTTCTCGTCCTTGGCCTTCTTCACAAGCTTCTTCTCGAGCGCGGTGGCGGTCTTGGAAAGCGCGTCACTCGCGCGCACCGCCGCTGCGGCCTTCCGGATCTCATCCGTGCAGAGAGCCGCCCACTCCGCACGGAGTCGGTGCGGGTATCGTTTGGCGAAGGTCTTCCAATCCTTGCTCTCGATTGTAACCAGTGGGAAGCGCGCGTTGAGGTAGACGATCATGTTGCCCTCCTCCTCATCTGTGAGTGGCGCCGGTCTGTCGTTTATTTGCCCTTGCTCCTCTTCCAGCTGTGCGCGCCGCTCCCTCTCCATCGCCGCGTTGGCTACTTTGTTTGCCTTTGCGGCCTTCCGAATGGATTCGTGCCGCTCCCTCTCCATCGCGGCTTCGGCTATTTGGATCGCCTTGGCGGCCTTCCGAATTGATTTCCTGCAGAGATTCGACCACGCTGCAGCAGATCGATGGGGGTGGCGCTTGGCGAAATCGTCCCAATGGTGCTCCTGATTCGTCTCCTCTGGGAGGCGCGCGTTGATATAGGCGATCATGTTCTTCTCCTCGTTGGTAAGCGGCGAAGCGGTATTCGGCGTCTCGGAGACGGCGGGCGTTAGCATATTCCGCAGACGCAGCGCGGCCGCAGCGTTGTGGATCGAGATGTCGCAGCGGGACCACCACTCCAGATTCGAGCGCCACGGGTGGCGCTCGGCGAAAACGTCCCAATGGCACGGCTGGTGTGTCTCCTGCGGGTAGCGCTCGTTGAGGTACGCGATCATGTTGGTCTTTTCCTCTTCGGTAAGAGGGTAAAAACCATCAGGTCCCTTGGTCGGGCGAGTACTGTCCGCAGAGGGCCCGGAAGAGCCCGGGTTGTCGACAGCGGGAAGGATGGACTTCGAGGAGGTAGCAGACGATGCAGCTTGCAGCGCCGCCAACGGGGGCATACTCGTCAACGGCGGCAGACTCGCCAATGAGGGAATGCCCGCCTTTGCCACGGGTGCCGTAGGCATCGGCGGCGTCCGCCTCATACCCTCGAACGGCCCGACCGCGATGGGCGCTTTGGCTTGGCCGCGCGTTGGCCACTGCGACGGCGGCGACGGCCACCAGTTCTCCGCAGAGATCTTGTTGAGCCAGTACTGCGCGCTGCCCTTGCCATCCTCCGCGCCGAGACACATCCACTGAACGGCGGAGCGGTGCGGATTGGCCTTGTGGAATGCCCGCCAGTCGGTTTTCTTGCCCACGGTGGCGTGCATGTACAGTGCCATCGCCCACGCTTCGCTTTCGGTGAGCTTTGCGAATGGACGTTTGGCAGGGGGAGCGTCGGGTGCGTCTGCAGCAGAGCGTTTGGTGGACGCCGCAAGGGCGCTTAGAGAGAGCGGAGGCGATCCCGCGCTGGCGTCGTCGCTGTCTGTCGGTGGCGACGGCGGGCCAGCGGCGTTACGGGCCTCAACTTCGGCCGGGAGGTCGTACTTGACACCGCAGAAGCGATCCTGGCGCCGCAGCCAGTTCTTCCAGTAAATGGTCCAGGTTCCGGCGGTGTACAGCTGCTCCGGGTCCTGCTCGTACAGTTTACAGCCAATGTCAATCTTGGACAGGTGCTTCACTTGGGGGTAGAGTTCGAGAAAGCGGGCAGCGAGGATGTTGGCATCGCAGCGCGACCTCTTCTTGGTGCGCATCGCAGGGGGGCTCGGCGCCGATGCCGGTGCTGGTGCTGGTGCTGGTGCCGATGCTGGTGCTGGTGCCGGTACAGTCGCCGTTGTCAATGCCGGTGTTGACCGCTGGGATGCAGAGCTAGAGGCTGGGGTAGCAGCCGGGGGTGCGAAGCTGCCGCGCCCCTCCACCCAGGCGTCGAGGAGATCGTACCATTCCGCGTGTGAAACGACCCCGTACTCTTCAGCCAGTGCCTTGGCCGTCGCATTGATGTCGCCTCCCTGTGGGTGGACGGCCTCGAAGAGCCGCACATACAGGCACTTGGGCAAGATGCGGAAGTCGGGCATGTTCTTCACCATTTCCGGGCGTGGAAGCGCCTTGGGACGCACATCCTGGAAAGAGGGACCGCGCTTCTCCCACGATAAGAAATCCTGGAACCATCTCGGTTTAACACCGCCGTACTTGTGCTCGAGATATCTCGCAACCCTGACGCTTTGGAAGGACTTGTCCATGTACGTCCACATGATCGGGTACTCGTAGCGAAAGATGGACGCCTTCTCCGACTTCTCCCACTTGTGATTCTTCAGGTGGTGTCCAAACCGCAGTTTCCGCAGGCTCATGGGCATCTCCGGCTTGGCATTCGCGTTGGGGACAGCCGTGACGCTCGTTACGGCGGAGCGAGAGGGGGCATCTGCGAGGGAGGTAGAGTTGGCGCTGGAGGCGGAGGCGGAGGTGGAGGGCTTGGCAGTCGATGCCGTTGCGGTCAGCGGAGCTGAAGAGGTGGTTGATGGGTCAGCGCTCGGCGGAACTGCGAGCGTGTTTGATCCGCTCGCATTCAGTGTGGGCACCCTCGCGCCTATGACCGCCCAGAAGCCTGCGTCCTCCGACGTCGGCCGCGCCGAGACGCCTTTCGCATCCTTTTTCGAGTACTCCACATTGGGGTTGCCATTCGGGCAGATGTACAGCGTCTCGGCCATGTGGCGCTTGGTCGCGAAGCATCGGTCGAGCCATACGGTGGTCACGCACCACCGGCCCTTGCGGTGCATCTTTTTGACCACGGCGGCCCAGAGATTGTGTGAGTATTGGTTGATGACGAGGTGCGTCGCCCTCTCCATGTCATCCGTAACCTTACCACCGGCAATCTGTTCTGTTAGCGGGGCGTAGCTGTCAGATACTTACGTCAATTTCGCGGGAGAGACGACTGCGCACACTGGAATGCATTTGTGGATCCAGCCAGATCTTCGCGTTCTGGAGGTAGGGGGTCAGTTCTGGAACTGGCCCAGAAACTGCTTCGGAGCCAGGCTCGGCGACGAGTACGGGCTGGGACGGCTGTGCTTCCTGAGCGACCTGGGAGATAGCCGGTTCTGCCGCAACAGTCGCAACCGTTGGCAGAGGCTGAGGCCGAAGATCAACCCCCAGTGCTGTCGGCGGCGTGGCTTCCGGCGGCGCGGACGGTGCGGCCTCTGTCGGCTGCGAGGAGCCCTTGCGCCTAGCCTCGCAGAGGACGCTGAGCGGCATGTCGGGCGACGACGCGCGGCGGCGCAGCATCCTGAGCGGTACCTCGGGGGATGAGTCGGGTTCAGCAGCCCGCGGGGGTTGTGAGCGAGGTGCCAGTGCCTCGCTGCGGAGGATGCGCAGGGGAATCTCTGGGGAGGAGAGGGGCTCCTGGTGCTGTGTCGGACGGAGAGCACGGAGGGGCACCTCGGGCGAGGTCATGTATCCGCCGGGACCGAGAAGATCCTCGTCTATGTCCGCCTCACTGCTTCCGTCCGGCGCGACATCCACAAGCTCGGGGCGCGGGTCGTGGTCGCTCTCGGTGGCGTCCGAGTCAGCGGCAACGTCAATGTCAATGTCGATAGGGATGGGACAGGAGTCGGGCACGCTGGAGTGGTGCTCGTGTTGGTCCCAGGTGGCGAGGAGCACATGCGAGGGGGCCAGCATTGGCTCGTCGTCGTCCTCAAGTTCGTCCTGCTCCATGGCCACATCTTCGATACCGTCCGTCATTGCTTGTCCGTCGATCTCGTCAACCTCGATCGCGCTCTTGCGGTCCTCGCGCAGGGGCTTGATGCGCATCGACTCCATTGCAATGCGGAAGCCTGGGAGGAGGCGGTGGACAGGCACACCATGTAGCGGGAGGATCTCGGGGCGCTCGTCTTCGGGTATCCAGCAGGGTACGCTGTCGGAGAGATGGTACTCGAGGCACCAGGCGTTTTTAAACGTCGCGCCACAGTCGTGGCACCGCGGTTCCGGCTCCATGGTCGGAGGGTCGCGCGCACCCGGGGGCAGCGCCCAGATGTTGAAGAGCTGGTTACACGCCGGTGGGAAGCCGAGACGGTAGTTGCCCCACATGCTCTCCTCGCCCTGCGGTGTCAGTCATGGCTCGGAGAGGCTCGAGTTCAGCAGCCTGACTCACGAGGAACGTTCCCTTCGAGACGCAGGCGTCGACCCAGCGCGAGCTGACGAGCACCTTGGAGGTCCAGTGTGCGGTATACTTTCCGCTCCTGATCCTCCTAATCAAGCGGTCCTTGAGGTCTGTGCCGAGCCACGCCGGGTGGCAGAACTCTGTAAAGTTGGGCCCGAGGCCGGCCTGGACGCCGACAATGATGTCGGCGTCGCGAGCCGTGGGCGCGATGGTGCCGCCATTACTCTGGATTGTGAGCACATTAAGGGAGCAAGAAAGCTGCACTCACCTTGATCCTGCTTGTTACTTGCCAGTACTCTGGTGTTGACGAGTCGACGTAGAAGGAGATGGGGCATGAGGGGTCGATGGAATTGAAGACGCCGGTGCTGGTGCTTGTGCTGCTTCCGCGGGGGTAAGAGGTGGGGAATGAGAGGCGGGGAACATGAGCTGGGTGTTTGCGTCTATCGGGAGTGGGGAGTATCATGATGCTGGGTGGGGTGGGTGATTGAGAGGCGTGAGAGAGATGGTAAGAAGGAGGAAAGATGAAAGCGAGAGGTGTTGAGTTGACGGGCGCTGGGCTGTCCACCCCCACAAGCGCCCGCTCCTTTTCGGGATTCTGACTTGCTCTCGCTGGACAGAGACAAGGTCGATGGGACAGACTTGTCGACGACGACGATTGGACAGTCTACATGGGGGTAATCGAGGACGGACAGGACACAGAAAACGCAAGCGGCGAACCCGAAAAGTCAGACGCGTATCCAACTCTCGCACCACCCCCCCCCCCCGCCGGGCCGTAATGGCCGGGCCGTAATGTTTGATATTACGTAAACATGCCGCGGGCCTTTTCTTATCTGGAATAGGTGCGCCAAATGGTCACCGAGCCTATAGCTATTACATAATAAAAGGCCACGCGGTCATGCCCTGGACGCGCCTGTGAGGACGATGACAAGTCGCTACCTCGTTGCTTGTGACGCTCGCGCATTCTGTACGCCATCACCGCCATCATCCACCGCGCTCGTGTTCATCATCATCATCATCAACAACAACAACAACTACCCCCCCTCGCCATTAACACCCCCCCTCCCCAGACACTTCTAGAACACTCGCACGCATCCGCTACGACCCCGCCACCCCGCGCATAGACAACAAGCAACCATGCCCCCCAAGGAGTGAGTCCAGCCACACACCGTGTCTCGAGGCACTGAGCTGACAACAACAGGGACTGGGAGAAGTGTAAGATCGCCTATACCAACGAGATCTATTCTAACCCCCAGACGAGCGCAAGGTCGGCGGCGACGAGAAGGAGGAGAAGATTGTCGGTACGTCGGCTGCCGCCCTTTCGTTACGTAGAGCTGACAAACAGCGCTGGACGAGTCGGACATCCAGATCCTCAAGACCTACGTGCGTCCGCCAACTGACAACCTCTGGGACATTGACTAACCCCCACAGGGACAGGGACCCTACTCGCTCGCGTTGAAGAAGATTGAGAATGAGCTCAAGGAGATCCAGAAGCGCGTCGACGAGAAGATGGGCGTCAAGGAGAGCGACACTGGTCTCGCGCCCGCCAACCTCTGGGACACCACTGCCGACAAGCAGCGCCAGGGCGAGCACCCTCTGCAGGTCGCGCGCTGCCAGACCATTATCCGCTCTGGTGAGCTCCATGTCAACGCCTGCTACGAGCTAACCCCCTCAGCAAACGCCCCCGAGAACGCGCTCAACCCGCAGGACGGCGCGGGCGCCGGCAACCCCGACGGCGACCGGTATGTGATTTCCATCAAGCAGGTCGCCAAGTTTGTCGTCGGCCTCGGCGAGCGCGTCTCGCCGACCGACGTCGAGGAGGGCATGCGCGTCGGCGTCGACCGCACAAACTACAAGATCCTCATGCCGCTCCCGCCCAAGATCGACCCGTCCGTCACCATGATGCAGGTTGAGGAGCGCCCGTCTGTCACGTATGCCGACGTCGGTGGCTGCAAGGAGCAGATCGAGAAGCTCCGCGAGGTCGTCGAGCTCCCCCTCCTCGAGCCCGAGCGCTTTGCCAACCTCGGTATCGAGCCGCCAAAGGGCGTTCTCCTCTACGGCCCCCCCGGTACCGGCAAGACGCTCTGCGCGCGTGCCGTTGCAAACAGGACAGACTCGACCTTTATCCGCGGTAAGCTTTCTTTTCTATGGTGATACAAGCTGACGTCCCAGTCATTGGATCCGAGCTCGTGCAGAAGTACATTGGAGAGGGCGCGCGCATGGTGCGCGAGCTGTTCGAGATGGCGCGCACGAAGAAGGCGTGCATCATCTTCTTTGACGAGGTGGACGCTATCGGTGGCGCGCGTTTCGACGACGGCGCGGGAGGTGACAACGAGGTGCAGCGCACGATGCTGGAGCTCATCAACCAGCTCGACGGCTTTGACGCGCGCGGCAACATCAAGGTCATCATGGCGACCAACCGTCCCGACACGCTCGACCCCGCGCTGCTCCGTCCCGGACGTCTGGACCGCAAGGTCGAGTTTTCGCTCCCGGACGTCGAGGGCCGCGCGAGCATTCTCCGCATCCACGGCAAGTCCATGTCCGTCGAGCGCGACATTCGCTACGACCTCATCGCGCGCCTGTGCCCCAACGCGACCGGCGCAGAGCTCAAGTCGGTCGCGACCGAGGCCGGCATGTTCGCCATCCGCGCCCGCCGCAAGGTCGCGACCGAGCGCGACTTCCTCGACGCCGTCGAGAAGGTCATCCGCCAGGGAACAAAGTTCTCCAGTACCGCCCTCTACGCCCAGAGCCAGTACGTCTAAGCACGCTGC
>PQXP01000556.1:0-13933 GCA_002973495.1 Apiotrichum akiyoshidainum | reverse complement strand
CTCGTCCCCCTTTGGCTACGGCGGCGCCCCGATGAGCATGTACGGTGCGCCGATGAGCATGTACGGCTTCCCGCAGTTTGGCATGCCCGGCATGCCCATGGGCGGCGGCATGCCTGGCACCCCCGGCACGATGCCCGCCCAGATGCCCGGCATGCAGGGCGGCATGCCCGGCTGGCAGTCGCCGGTCGGCGGCGCGCCCGGCAACCCCGCGCTGCGCACCAGCATGATGGAGCCGCAGGGCAGCCACACCGGCTCGGAGCGCGAGCGCGATGCGTCGTAGCGAGTGAGCGAGCATGCCCCCCAATCCCCCATAGACTTCCGCACCGACATACACACCATCATTTCCCGTTCCCGCCACACTCCCAATCACTAGCTAGCCTTCTCTCCGTATCCACTATTATCGATGCCGAGGACGATTCTTACTGTTACGCTTTCTGTTTCTGTAACCTTGTCCCTCCTTTGACCGATCCCTCTCGCTGTCCGGAAACATATAAAACCCAATCAGTACGCAGTGCGCACCGCGGGCCGCGCCTGAATATGCACGCATGGCCATAGACTCGCTGGCGCCGGGACGGACTGCAGCAGAGGCAGACGCACAGTGGAGCCACACGCCAGCGTGTGCCAGATGCGAGCACAGCGGGGACCGGCGGCTGCCCTCTGCGGTTGTGCTGGCACTGTGCACGCTGCGCGCCACACGGGAGCACCACCTTGCGCGCCGCACTGGCAGTCCTGTTCTGCGGTTGCTGCTCCGTGACACCTGGGTGTTTCGCCTTGTGCAGCAGTGCGTACCGCGAGCGCCGCGAGGTCTAGCTGTTGTGGGTAGTGCAAGTGATACATACCAGTGGCCGCTGCCAGATACATGTCAGTCGCACAGCAGCCAGTCCCGCGCCTCTGCTCTTCACCTCGGCCCATCTTCTCGGTTAGTCGCTGTCTCCGTGCCCCGCTGCCCGAATTCCCGTCTGCAGCAGTGGTCATGCAGGTGTGATCGCATAGCCTACGATCTGGTACATCAACCCCGTGGTGTGGTGGTCTCTACGCTGCGCCTCGACGGATCCCTACAATCCTACAAAAAAGATTGGAAAGACTAGTCGCTTAGAAGCGGAGCTTGGAGAAGAACCAGCGGTTCGAGCCCTTGGCGTAGCGCTCCTCAAAGGCCTTCTTGATGGCCTTCTTCGAGTCCTCACGCTGGGTAGGCTCCTTGAAGGTGTCGTTGGTGACGGAGCCCTTGAGCGACTCGAGCTCGAGGACGTAGCGGGTGGGGAGGAGGTGGCCGTAGTTGATGACCTTGATGAAGGGCTTGACCTTGGAGCGCTTGGCGACCTTCTTCTTGCCCATCGACTTGGTCACCTTGAGGGGGTAACGCTGGACGTTAGCTTGTGGTCACTGTGAAAGCGCAGCGCCTTGGATAGTGGACCGGCTCCGGGTGCGCTTCCGCCTGGCACCGAGCCGGTCCACATCCTCGCGGCGCTGCATCGCAGATATTCACCTCGATACCGGCGCAGATGGCGTGGGGGTAGGGGCGCTCCTTGGTGCCCTCGTCGCGCTGCTGGATGACGACGACCTTCTTACCGGCCTGGCGACCGGCGAGGACGACGCAGACCTTTCCGGGCCTGTCGCGTTAGCTTTGTAGAAATTTTGTGCGCCGCAGACACTCACTTGACGATCTTGACCATTCTGTAGGCAAAAGTTTTTGGCGGGAGGAGAGGAAGGGCGGAGGGGAGAAGAGGGAACGCGCACAGTTGAAGTCGAGAGAAAAGGAAACGCAAGGTCAGCACTCTGTCCATCGAGAATTTGGCCATCCACCCAGCAGCCGTCTGCAGGTCCTCGCACGATCCAACCCGATCCCCGCCGTCGTCCAGATCACACGCTCTGCTCTCTCCCGTGGTCCAGCGTCTCGCCGTGCCGGGCACCTCCAGGCCAGACGTTCATCCTCCGCCTCGCGAACATTTTCCTCGCCTGGACTGGACTCGGTTCGCGGGACGAGACGGACGGTGACGGCGGGCGGGCGTGTCGTCGCGGATGGCTGTCGTGGTGCTACTCACTTTTTAAGTGCCTGCAAACAAGTCAGCGATGCTGTTCAAGAGAAGTCGACCTCGTAATACTCACCGAGGGCTGTGATGGGGTCAGTTGACGGACGGTTGGTAGTCGAAACTGGGTCTGGGACTGGTTGTGCGACCGCCAGAGTGTGTGCGTTGCTGCCTGCAATCCTGCGCCAGGAGGGAGGGGAGAGGGTGCTGCCTGCCGGGCTGCTGCTGCTGGGTGAGTGCTGGCTGGCGGTCGGACGCTGGGCTGGGCTGGCTGGGCTGGCTCTGCCTGGCGGCCTGCCCTGCTGGGTGCTGCCTGCTGGTGGCTTGGCTGGGATTTTTGGCAGTTTGGTCCCGCTGCTTTTTTTTTGGCCAATTTTCGTGGAGACGAGCCGGCGTTTGGTATATCTCCGGGAGAGTGGCACCCGTGAGTGGATCTATAGGCGTGTGTGGGCACAGTGTGTGTTGCGGGATCAAATAGGCCCGCGGAGATTCCAGGATGTCCCTGTTCGGTGTGCGGGGCCATCCTCTGGCGAGCATCATCACGTCACTGCAGACAGAGTCACCCCCCCCGGCCTGGCAGGCAGGCACCAGCCAGCGATACACATTCCATTGTGCAGACGAGTGCACCGATACATCGTCCTCGTCGTCCTGTCTATTGTTGTGCCCGTTCCTCGTCTCAGAAACACGCCCGTCAACAACAACAACAACAACAACACTAACACCTCGCTGGGCGAGACCGAACACGACCCCCCGGCCACAGCACCAAGTGGCGTTATCTCCAACTCGCCGCCACCCACTCCCCCAACCCCCACCCAGCCCCCCTCCCCACACACACACACACACAACACCCTACACACACCGTCCTCCCCATCGTCCCAGGATCCTCTCGTTATCTATCTCCTCTCATCACCCCATCACTCGTCCCCATCGTCAGACATCCCAGCGCCTTCTGCACTCACCCCAAGCATCACATAGCATCTGTCGCTCGCATCACCCCCAGCGCCTCCTTCCCCGCAACTCGCGTCGAACCACATCAACACACCTTCCCCAGCCCATCCCGGTCACCATGCCCCTTGCCCGCTCCTAAGCAACCTGCCTCCAGTCTATGTCAGTGCCCAGCAGCAGCCGGGCGCGCGCCTCTTCCCTATCCGGCGGCGGCGGCGGTACCGCACCCCAAGGCGGGTCCAATAGCGGCAGCGAGCGGCGCTTGCGCACCACATCGCTCGCGGCCGCTGCAGCGATGAACACCGTCCCAGGAGCGCCGCCCATCGACCCCCTCGCGACCTCGTCAGCCGCAAGCTCACAGATCGTGAGCGGCGGTGGCGCACAGCCGAGCCGCGCAGACCAGATCGTCTACCGGTTCTATCTCAAGACTGTCAGTGTCCTCGTCGATGGACGCGTCACGCACTTTAACAAGGGCGACAGCAAGACGGACCGATGGGTGAGTGGTGTATCCTACCGCTAGCTGACTCCAGTTCAACCTCAGCATCCCCGACACGGATGTGCACAAGGCAGACCTCAGCATCTACCGCCTCGTGTCCAACTTTCCCCCGCTGCCGAGCCCGCCGCCGGGAGAGTCGTCGAGTCGCAGCACCGTCCCCCCACTACTCATCGCCTTTATCCTCGACACCAACGACATTCCCGCGGGGCAGACGCTCATGTGGAACCGCGGCGGCCACCGCGTCGCGCTCGACCCCTGCCTCGTAAACAACCCCGCCCAAGGTGCGAGGAAGCCTGGCATTGTTCTCGAGCGATGGACCTTTCGCGTTACGTGAGTGACCCTGGGAGCACAGTACTCATGTTAGCAATGTCGCAGAGTCCGTGTCCGGCGGCTCGGAGATGGCGCCGCCGACTGCCTACCGTATGGGCATTGCGCACTTTCGCGCACTGTACGCCTTTATCCGCCTCCTCCCGGCCTACCGGTTGTTCCGGCGTCTGCGGCGTCTCAACACGGGCCTCCGTCTCGGTATCAAGCTCTGGGGCCCCGAGGGATACTCAAACACGGCCGAGGGACTGTCCGACGCATGGGACGTGATGGAGCGCGACTTGATCGGCATCGAGGAGCCCCTCGAGCGCCTGATCCCCTCGCAGCAGGCCACCCCAGCGCTTGATGCCGAGGCCGAGCCGCTCGGAGTGTACACCTTTGAGCCTCTCGAGCTCTTTGGCAGCACTTATGAGCTCGGCGTGGCGTACCGCCCAAACACCGACTTTGATGTCGAAGACATGGAGAGCGTGCTCAGCGAGCGCTTTGTGGACATGGACGAGGAGTGGTTCACTCCCACTGTCGCACGCCACCGACTCCAGTCCGAAGCGCGCGCCGCAGCGTCGGCGGGCACGAGCGTGTCGTCGCGAACGACCAACCCGCCAGCACTCGGCACCCCGCCTCGCGTCCAACCTGCCGCCACCGGCACCTCTGCCACTCGCCAGACTTCGACCTCTGTCTCACGCGCGTCCGGTTCGATACCAAAGGAGCCGAGCTCGCTCGGAGCCGGCAAGTGGACAGCGCTCGCCGAGGGTCTCCCCTTTGCCTCTGGCTCTCAGCTAGTGTCCGCCGACAGCGGCTCCCCCGTCGCCCCGTCTCCCACCAACACCACTGCAACAGCCAGCGCCATCCCGTACCGCCGTCTAAGCGCACACTCTCTCCAGCCCTTCCGCTCCATCTCTGCCTCGCCATCGACCTCCATTCTACGCCCCGGCGGCGGCGCCGTGCCCTTTCCCGGCGCTGTGCCACGCACCAGCATCTCCTCGGCCACGGCGTCCCCCCTACCCGGATCGCTACCGCGAACGAGCGAATTTCTCTCCTCGTCGGGCCGCTCGTTTTCGCACGCGCAGATGCCCAACATGATGGCACCACACGGTTCGAGCCCGCCGATCGGTGGATCGCCGCCGTTTGCCCCCGGCTCGCTCAGCTTTACAAAGCAGGCGGTGGGAAATCCCATGGCTCACTCCAGCTCGTCGCCGTTCATCCCCTCGTCGCTTGACAGAGACGCGTCAGCCCCCTGGCTGCCAAAGCGCTACTCTGGGTCCTTTTCCCGTCGCCTCCCCGGCTCTGGTGGGCCCGCCGACGGCGGCCTTCCCTCCGGCCTCAACCGGCGCCAGAGTACACGCGAGAGCGGGCTCCGCCACAGCATCGACGAGTCGCGCCCCGACGCTCCCGACAATGACGATGTGCACGCCTTTCTCCGCGCGCTCGACTCGTGGACGCCACCGGCGAGTATCGCACCGCACTCGATATCTCCACGCGCGACAATGACCAGTCCCATGGTGACAACCACAGCCGCGACACCCGCGCAGGGCTCCAATGCATCGTCGATATCGGGCAGCTCGCACCCCTCGCCCCGGGTGTCGAGTGTGTCGGGCAGCGCGCAGGCCAGCACGGCATCGATGCACCGCACGCCCCTCACACGCCAGCACGTCGACGACATGCTCAAGCGCATGGTGGGCAGCTTTACGGCCGGCGAGCAGACGCCCGGTAGCGTCCCCTCTACGGTGCCGTCGCCGCGTCCCCCGTCGGCTGCCTCGCAGCTAGCGAGCCGGCGCGATTCCTACACCTCTGAGCGCTCTGCAGCAACCAGCGGCCCTGGTCTGCTGTCCGCCTCGCGTCCCTCGCCGCCCCAGCCTGGCATCTCCCCGCGCTCAAACATTAGCCCGCTCCCCGGCTCCAGCCTCCGCCACGGCTCGTTCCCGCGCACGGGTGCCCTTCCCTTTGCGGCACCGGCGCACCTATCGAACCCTGCGCCCGCTGCCTCTCTGGGTGCCGCCCGTTCGCTCCCCGCCACAGCGCGCGCCGACGACCACGGCGACGCCCCCGGCCCTCTACACACCTTTTCGCCCCCGAACGCGCTCTCCCCGCAGACTACAGGCGGCACGGACGTGTCGCGCCGGCGTGGCCCCGTCCTTGTGCGTGGCGGCTTTGGCGCCGCGTCGTCGAAAGCAAGCACGACAGGCTCGTCTCCCTCCCACTCGCCGGTCCGCGGCTACACGTACCGCGGCATGTCGGCGGACCGTGACCGTGACCGGGACAGAGACGGCAGCGAGAGTGGCGCGCCAGGCAGCACACCCATCCGGCGTTCGTCGACACTCACAAACCCGTCGTCGCTCGGCCATGGCCACAGCCACGGGCGGCTGGGCCGGACGGCGCCGAGCTCCCTTGGCGCGGACGTGAGCGAGGACAGCGAGCTCGAGCTCGCGACCGGCGCGGCGGTGACGAGCACGAGTGCAGGCGCCACGCTCGGTGGCAGTGGACTGGGCATCACCGCGGCCCGCCGGCCCAAGCCGTCGGAGGGATCCACCTCGCCCGCCGTGTCGGACCGCTCGCAGCCTTCGCCCGTCGTCGAGGGCCTGCTCGCGCGCCTCGCGCTCGCGGACAAGGACAGGGTGCAGCGGAGGGAGGAGCCCAGGAGGGAGGAGCCCAGGAGGGAGGAACCCAGAAGGGAGGAACCGTTCATGTACTATGGCCCCTGAGCGAGCGACTCTGGGACCGAAGAAGAGTAGAGAGGACATTGGGCAACACTGCCAGTAATTTGGTTGTAGAATCGCACGTAGAGGTACACAAAGCAGCAGTAGAGTGGGGTCAACGGTATGCATTGTCACAAGCGCCGCTGGGAGCGACGAGCACGCCGAGGACGCGGAGAGCACCGCATGTAGGAGAAACAAATCAGGAGCGCCGCTGTCAGGCGCGTGGCCTATGGTGTGTGGAATAATCCCCGCCGCCACCGACGGTGCAGCCCTCGATGGCCCATGTCGAGCGCGCTGCGTGCCGTATCAGAGCCACTCGAGCATCACGACGCGCGCCATGCCGGCAGCCTTCCTGGCCGGGCACGGTGATTTTCTTGTCTTGTTTTCCAAGACGCGGCCGTGTTTTCCAATCGCGCCCACCGTATCCCGACGGGATCGGAGTGTCTCGTCTCGGCGTCTTGGAGATCCGGTGTGCGCGGGCGCGCGGACAATGCGCTGCACGCTCTTGGAAATCAGCGCACGCAGGAATCTTATCGATAGCATAGTTGCCGTGATCGCGGGGATATCATTGCGCGGGCGAGATCAGCTGCGAGCGATAGAGAGCATGATACGTGTGGCGGGCTATCGATAGTGGACGCAAGATGGTGGGCAGCGTCTGATTCGCCAGCGGCACCAGATTGCTGGGCTGAGAATTAATTTTTCTGCGCTGCGCTGGCTGCTACTGCTCCTCCTGCTGCTGTCTGTAACGATGCATCTGTATGATGTATGGATTGATTTTGGGTGTGCTTACTGCAGACGCTGCAGCAGTGGTGGAGCACTATATGAGACATGGAGCACGAGTGATACACATCCCGGTTGAGGGGATCCTAATAAGACTAGAGAGATTGAACAAGGAACGAAAACAGGTCTATCAAGGCCGCCACAGAAAGACTCGCCTTTCTGCGGCTCTAACGTCTACACTCTGCCCAACTTAGTACAGCAAGCGGGTGAGGATGTTGGCGCGGGTGTTGTTGATAGCCTCGTAGAGGTCCTTGACCTCGGTGTGCGAGACGCCCGAGATGTCGGCCATGAGGTAGGCAATGTCGCCCTTCGAGTCGGAGAACTGCTTCTCAATGTTGTGGCCACCGAGAATGGCGTTGATGGCGCGGAGGACACCGGGCTCGTTGCGGTGGACGTGGCAGACACGGATGTGGCGCTCGTCGTCGGTGGTGATGGCACGGAGGTCGACCTCGGGGAAGTTGACCGAGCCGATCGAGGTGCCGTAGTTGAGGTAGCGCTGGAGGGCAAGGGCGACCTCGGCACCAATGGCGCGCTGGGCCTCCTCGGTCGAGCCACCAATGTGGGGGGTCATGATGAGGTTGGGGAGCTTGCGGAGACGGGGGATAAAGTCGCCGAGGGCCTCGGTGAAGCCGGGGCCGTTGCTTCCGGGCTCCTTGGGGAAGACGTCGACGGCGGCACCGGCAACGTGGCCCGACTCGAGGGCGTCGGCAAGCGCCGAGAGGTCGACGACCTTGCCACGGGCATTGTTGATGAAGAAGGCACCCTCCTTCATGGCGGCGAACTGAGCAGCGCCGATCATGTTGATGGTGTCGGGGAGCTCGGGAACGTGGAGAGTAACATAGTCGGCGTTGCCGAGGAGGTCCTCGAGGCTCTCGACCTGGCGGGCCATACCGAGGGGCATGATGGGGACGACGTCGTAGTAGATGACGTTCATACCAAACGACTCGGCGAGAACCGAGAGCTGGGCACCAATGTGGCCGTAGCCGACGATACCAAGGGTCTTTCCACGGACCTCCCAGCAGTTCTTCGAGACCTTGTTCCAGATACCGGCGCGCATCTCCGAGGCGCGGTCAACAATCTGGCGCGAGAGAGCAATAATCTCCGAAATGACGAGCTCGGCAACCGAGCGCGAGTTGGAGAAGGGCGAGTTGAAGACGGCGATTCCGTGCTTGGCGGCATGGTCGAGGTCGACCTGGTTGGTGCCGATGCAGAAGCAGCCGATAACGAGGAGCTGCGAGCAGGCGTCGATGACCTTGGCGGTGATCTTGGTCTTGGAGCGGATACCGACGGCGTGGTACGAGGGGAGCTTCTCGATGAGCTCGGCCTCGGAGAAGGCCTTGGTGAAGTGGTCGACCTGGCAAGTTAGCGGGTGATTGGTTGAAGAGGTTGGGCAGCTCTTGGCCGGAAAAAAAGCCAGATCGCGGGAAAAGTCCGCCTTGCGTCCCCAGAACATTCTCGTCCACACTAGTACTCACCTCGTAGCCGGCATTCTTCAGGAAGGCAGCGGCGTCGGCGGAAATGTTCTCAAGGAGAAGAACCTTGATCTTGCCGGTACGGGGGGTCGAGGCACCGTCGGCCTCGCTGATGGGGAAGGCGGCGGGGAGGAAGGCCTGGAGCTGGCGGGCGGCGCGCGAAGAGGCGAAGCTGGCGCCAAACGAGCCGCTGGGGGGCGAGGCGGCGGCGTTGCGGGGCGAGGTGAAGCCAGCGGTAGGCGAGCCGATCATCGACGACTGGGGGATGCCGCGGGGGTTGACGGGGATGGGGATGCTGCATGTTAGTGGGTGATACGATGATTGGAGCTGTGTGGCGGTGTGCACTGTGTGTGCTGTGTGCGTGTGGGTACTGGTCATTGTGCGATGCGATGCCGTCCATCGCCCACTGGGCCGAGACATTCTGGTGGAAAAGATGCCAGCCAGAAGGTGTGCGACGTGGGCGAGATGTGCGGGGCACACGCTTTGATGGCTCGAGAGACGGATGGCTACTCACGTCGAGGGGGGCTCGCTGGCCGAGACGGAGAGCCTGCGGATCTGCTTGGGGGAGGACATTGCTGAGGGCTGGGAGGGGGGGGGGGAGGGGATGGATAGAGGAGAAGAGAATGGAGAAGAGAGATGATAAAGTGGTGGGATCAGTGACGCGCACTACCACTGCCTGTCCTGGCTGGCGAGATACTGACTCACCAAAGTCGGCCTATATTTTCTGACGTGATTGCTCTCTGCGAACAAAATTCGGAATTGTTTATCCGGCACCCCATTTAGAAGACTCTGGTTGTGGCAGCACCACCAACCAATCCTTGTCCCTCCCTCAAGGATATCCGCGGGTTTGCCATCTGTAAAAGGTACAGCCAGCTGCAATGCATATTGCTCGTCTATTCTATCTACCCTACCATCATCTCGCACTACTCCTATCACTACTATAACCCCCAGATTATATAGACATTATACTAGGCAGCAGATTTGTCAAGAAAATCTGCCCCTGATCATTATAAGACGTTGTCGTCGGAAAATACGAATCTAAACTCTTATCACAGCCCAGCGTGCCATTCATTGGTCGCGCCCAGTCTCGTGCAGTGGGTCCTAGTACCGGCCTGGGATCATCACTGCTGTCATGGGCATCGGCTGCATGTCCGTCTGCGACCACCGGATGTCGTCCCATTCGTCCTCGGTGAGGAACTGCGAGTCAGCATGCACCGCGGCCCGGTGGAACAATGGCGCGAAAATAAGGGGCCCGAGTGGCGACTGACTCGGTCACTCGGACTCGGAACATATCAGTCTCGCCCTGGGTCGACTCGACCCGTACCGCCCGCAAGTCATGTCTCTCATTCCGCTTCCCAAGACTCACCAGCCACATTGCGTAGAGTGCGAGCAAGGCACCATTGTTGAGAATGGCCGTCAAGAAGGCGCCATTCACTCTGCTGTCGGTGGACTGGATGTGTCAGCGGGCGGTCTCGGTGCTGAACCATACCTTGCAGAGAGGCTGCGAACCGAGGAACATGCACAGCTGGCCGGCAGCAAAGAGCAGTACGGCAGCAGTGAGGTACACGAGCTGCCGTGGCTCGTGGGTCACGTTGATGACAATGTAGACCATGACGCCAATGTAGGCAAACACACAGCTGGGTGGTTAGCTGGAAGGTGAATCAGCTGCACCTACAGGGCCGGCCACACGAGCGTAAGCACAAACAAGCCGTTGCTCCGGAGGTCGACCGAGCCGGGGCCGTCGTCGCGGAAGCGGAAGGCGGCCTCCGAGTCGAGGCCGGTCGCGAGCGCAATATACAGTGTGGTGCCAAACGTGAGGACCGCAGCGCCGAGCGAGCCAAACACGGACAGCGGCGTGCCGTCCTCGACAATGTCGGTTGAAACGAGCGCGTTCTGGACCAGGAACCACGGCACAGCCGCCATGGTCGCACAGTGCAGCGCGGACAGAACCACGAGCTCCAGGCTGCCCTGCTCGAGCATCGAGGTCGTCGTGACCGTACCGAGCGCACACATGACGGCAAAGCCACCAATAAGCAGGCTCATCTCCTTGCGGCCTAGTGCGGCCATGCGACGCATGGCGTGCGTGATGAGACCGGCACACAGGAGGATGGAGATGAAGAGCATGATGACGGTGACTGCATTCAGCTCGACCGTGCGTGTACACAGCTGCACTCACCAATGTCGCCGACACTGTCGCGCTCAGTGACGCGTGGGATGACACAGTCCATGCCGACGCCGTTTCCCGCCTGGAGCTGCGCGAGGCGGACATTGGCGTCGCGGTTAGTGTTCGTCGAGTTCTTCAGTGAGCTCCCGTTCCGAATAAAAACGAGCAAAATACAAGAAAATAAATTCCTCACCACATTGTATGTCGAGAAGAAGCGGGAGTCATCTGGGAACAACACCTGCAGTGACCAGTTGCTGCCCCCTCGCCACAGCTGCGAGAAGAAGAGGTTGCACTGCGGCAGGGGGGCGTGGCTGCCTGGGACCTGATCAGTACGATTGCGGATCCACTGCACATACACATCCAGCCAAAGGACCCGAAAGGCTCCGGCATTCTGAAAGTTGGTAGAGGTTAGCTATGAGGGTCAGAATCCACAGTTCGGCCGAGAGCACCAGACGTCGACAAGTCTGGATAGCAAAGGGTGAAGCCCACGTGAGAGGTCTCGAGGTGAGGGAGTTGATAGTCTAAAGTCGACGAGGGGCGAGGCCGATGGAGTTGCTCGCGGTCGTAGGTCGTAGAGGTCTTCTTGGGTGGCCACGAAAAGAATTGGGGTCAGCACTCTGTGCCAGTCGTAACGATGTAAGGATGGGGTCGTCACGGGGTGGCGGTCAACGCGCTAGGACTCTATGCGCCGGGGGGGGGGGGGGGGGGGCGACTTACTGGGTAGCGCAGTATACTGCCGTCGTGGCGGCGACTGCCGGTGCGTACATGTTGCAGAGCGCTGCGGGAGGCATGAGCGTAGGCCCCCGGTATCAGCATCAGCACCGGACTCACGGGCGTCGAGGGGCACGGCGGCCGGGAGCGTCGCTGCCAGGCGCGCCGAAGCGGCGATGGCGCCGCTGGAGAACAGGGACCCGTAGATGGCGGTGGCTTTCATGCTTGCTGTGTGTTGTCCGCTGCGGGTGGCGACAGATATGGGGGGATAGGAGGAGGACGCTGTGAGAGCTGGCTGCCTCTTTTATTGCCTGTGGCGCCGCGTTTGGCAACGGATGTCGTTTGGCTCCGGCTGCAGTGGCGGTTGTCGCTGAATGCGGTGGCTGCGCCACCCCCCGGTGTCAGACCGTGAGACTGACTGTTCTCGCGACGCGACTACTCGAGGCCTCGGCCTTGACCGGGGCAACGAGAGACGACATGAAACATCGGCCGCTGCTTCCTCACGCTTGCTCCGCGCGTTTTGTGCTTCATATCGTGTCAGTTCTTTCGCGTGTAGAGACAGAATATCTCCGAGACTGAGCTGAACTTCGCCGTTGGGTGGCCCGGGTCGTCGTCTCCGCCTTCGCCTCCGTGTCCGTTTCGTTGCTCGGCTCAGCATCGAACCCAGTGCGGGCAGCGCTCTAGGAGACCGGATGGCGGGGCGCTCGACGTTCAGGCCGTTGACCGGGCTGGCAGTCTTGCCCCCGCGGCTCCAACTGCGCTGGCAGTAGTGCCCAGTTCCGCTGCCTCGACACTGTCACAGATCTCCACGGGAGCGGTATCAACGGCCACTCTGTCCATTCAGG
This sequence comes from Apiotrichum akiyoshidainum, assembly GCA_002973495.1. Taxonomy (NCBI): domain Eukaryota; kingdom Fungi; phylum Basidiomycota; class Tremellomycetes; order Trichosporonales; family Trichosporonaceae; genus Apiotrichum; species Apiotrichum akiyoshidainum. The sequence continues at coordinate 1,476 of PQXP01000556.1, read as the reverse complement.
TGTCCGGTGGGAAGGGAAACAGGGAGCTTGAACGTAGTACGGCAAGCGCACGGCGGATAAGTGTAGCACTTGCCTCCATCACAACAGGCACGAGGTGGACGCATTTGGGAGGGGCAGCGGGTCGCCCCCTTTGGTGACAGCACCTCCAATCACTGTGGCACTCGTCCATCCAGTCTGTGTGGCGGCGATCGTTGAAGGATGCTGCGTTCTGCGGATGGTTCCCAACAGACACCAGCAGAGCACAACCAGTGCGGGACGTGGATCAACATGCTCTCTGGAACCGGCTGCAGATGGGCTGGTGCTTATGCAACCTGACAGCCAATCGCATTCCCTGTGGTTGCGTACGGCATGTGTGAGAAGACAACCCAGGTTTCGCCCTTCTGACTGTGGCTCCCATACAACCGGGACAACAAACTCGCTGTTGCATACCCGCTGAATATCCTACTTGTCCAAAGCGGCCTTGAGGAACCCGACCGCCTGCGCAATTGCCGCCTTGGACGCGTGGGTGCCATGGAGGGAGTTGACCATGACAAAGTCGTGGATGGTGCCGCAGTACCGCACAGCAGTGACCTCGACGCCGGCCTTGCGGAGTTTGGCTGCAAACGCCTCGCCCTGGTCGCGGAGCACGTCGCATTCGGCCGTAATGACGAGGGTGGGGGGAAAGTGCGCGACCTGCGCCTCGGTCGCGCGGAGAGGCGACGCGGTGATTTCCTTGCGTTGCGCCGCGTCCGCGTACTGGTCCCAGAACCACTTCATGCCGTCTCGCGCGAGAAAGTATCCGCTCCCAAACTCGCTGTACGACCCCGAATCAAAGTTGGCGTCGGTGACGGGGTAGAAGAGGGCCGCGGCGCGGAAAGACACGTCGCCGCGCTCCTTGGCGAGGAGATTCAGTACGATGGCCATGTTACCGCCGACCGAGTCGCCCGAAATCACCATGCGCTTGCCGTCCAGGCCCTCGGTGCCGCCGTGCGTGCTGACCCATTTCGCGACGGCATAGCACTCCTCGTTCTGGGACGGATAGCGTGCGTCGGGCGCCCGGACGTATTCGGGGAACACGACGGCGGCGCCGGTCCCGACGCACAGGTCGCGCACGAGCGCGTCGTGCGTGTGCGCGCTCCCGAATACCCATCCCGCGCCATGCGTGTAGAGCAGAACCGGGAGAGTTCCCGAGGCGCCCTTTGGCTTGATGATCTTTGTGGGCACGTTGCCGTGCGGGCCTGGCACCTCGATCCATTTCTCGTCGACTGCCGGTTTCGCTATCGCCTCGTCTTGCGCGCTCTCAACTGCTGCGCGCCCCTCCGCTGGCGGGAGCTGGTACAGGAATGGCGCGGTCGCCGTCGCTTCGCAGAACGCTTGTGCTGCTGGCTCGAGAATGTACATGTGAGAGGCGGCCTGGGTCAATGGTCAACTGCCTCATATCTGTCTCTTATACACCTCGTCGAGAAGATTGTCGAMAAGATTGTCGAGGTGCCCGTC